>DWEH01000717.1:0-10824 GCA_018245815.1 Apyrrothrix aesculapus | reverse complement strand
TGTTACGTACGTACACACGAAGATTGATATATGTATATACACAATTGCTTACGCGAGGGTGCAAGTCACAACAGCGATTCACGAATGTAAATACTCGACGCCATACAATAGCTAAATTAACGCAACCCAACTCGAAACAATGAGGATTGTGTACCGTGGTTATTGTAATATACATACAAAATACATGATGGCCGTGGGAACTAATAGATTATGACGATTAACGTAGGAATTGTTCGGTTAACTGTTGCTGGTATGTGGTAGTTAGCGACTTTGCCTGTTGAACCGGAGGTTGCGGGTTCGATTTTCACTCGAAAAAAAATTGTGTGTTTGCTCTGTGTCTTCTTGGTGTCGTGCTTTGGGTATTAAGTTGTATATGTAAGTGCTTAAAAATGTATATTCATCAGATGATTATCAGAGCACAGAGTGTGCGCTCTTTGGGATGGAACGTCCGTGTGTGAGTTAGCTGAAGAACTGAAAGATTAATTCTCTCGGCTTTAGCGTCAAGTGAGATGTGAAATTCGCTCGTATGCCTTTCAATATCTCGGTGCAATTAGACCATAAAAAACGATTAGAAGGTTCAATTAGCAGTGCATTTCAAACGTATATTTATTTATAATTAATTCTGTCGATACGTGATTCACGTTCGTCACGATTGCCACAGCCTCATTATAAAAAGCTTTTTCTCTGCAGCCGTGTCATTCAACTTTGATCTTTGTCCACCGGGTGTTACATCTTTCTTTCAAACCGCCGTCCCCCTCGCCGACCCCTTTTTATTTCACATTTATAAGGGTTTATATCACGCAGCGACGCGGCGATTCGCTTTGAATACTAAGTGTACGTTAAAAAGAGTCGATTTTCGTACGAGAAATATATGTCGAGTTCTGTTAATTGGCCTTATTAGGAAGATGGTGTTGTGACAAGACGAAAGTGCTATCGTGCCCATCGACAATGACGAAACGATGTTGTCTTCATTATGTGATGAGCGTTCACTATCTTGTCAGTTAAATTAAATGTATCGATAGATTACTTTGGACCGTGAGAGACGCCAATCGTAACACTTTCTTTTTTATGTGTGCGGTCCGTTATTGACATTATGTGGTCCGTTATTGACATTATGTCGAACAACCTGTGAGACCAAAATAATCATGGCTGCCTCAGGTCCGTATTGTTTTAAATGAAATCAATAAAGCTAGGGTTATATACTATTATACCGTCACGCGAGGTCTGTTGGGTGGTAGGCAGAACATACTGAGTGCCAAGTATCATCTTAACAAACCCGAAGTGCTTCTACATTCGTCTCTCTCTTCATCCACGCCCGGCTTCGGAGACTGCAAAAAGGTTACACAGAAATTAGTCTCAGGACCAGTTGTACATGTTAGCATGGATACTTGAATCGCAGTCGCAAAAGGAATAGCTGATGGTACGGTGAAGCGAAGCATAAAAATCAGTTAGAGGCAGCCCATTCGCTGTCGGATGGCTCGGATGGAACCTTATTCTGTAACTTGCTCGTGCGAAGTTAATGCAAGAAGTTAAAACAAATATATAAATACATTACTACCCATAATATAAATGTCAATATAAAAGTAACATCACGCCTGAATTCCCCGAAGTGGTAGGCAGAGGAGTGTTGTATATTCCCACGTTTCACCAGGTACGTTTACTAGCCATTACTGCAAATTTCTACTAGGTAATCTAAGTTAGAAAGATCTCTCGATCGGCAGTCGCACTTGCAACCAACACGACCAACGAGACAGTTAAATGTAAATATAAATTTATTATATTAGTTTTTTTTAATAACATTCTTCGTTGGTTACTAATATATTATTATAAAAAAGTATCAATATCGCATAATACTTCTATAAATTTCTTACGATAACATAAGTATTTACGGTAATATAATTGATCGACTATTCATTACGATTAACTGCGGTCAATAAAAATTCCGAAGCGTTTTAAAGTACGATCATGATTAATCCTGTTAATCGGAATAAGTGTATGTGGTTGGCGGAGGCCATCAAAGCGCGATCACCACGCGATATCCATGTACCAGCAATAATAATTGCTGTGTGAATGGAATGATACACGCACGCGATCCCAAATAACGTTATACGTTCCATACAACTTTGTCCTGAACCTCCATAGGGACCTACGGGAGAATTAATGGGAGCGGATACACCAACTGCATGATTTATCTACGCAACATCGTGTATAAATCGAACAGTGCAGTTGCAGATAACTAAGGGCGTGTAGCCACTCAGTTTAAAATTAAAATAGAGAAAGATTGACCAAAGAAAGTGTGGTGCGTTTGCGGTTATTAAAATAAGGTTATTAATAATTAATATGACCACTTTCGTAGTGACGCTAGGGTCCTTTACAATATTTACAATCCATAATTCTTATTTTTGTCATGGCAACAGATTTTAACATAACATTGTAAAAATATGAAATGCATAGATTTAATTTGCTGTATTTGTAATAGAAATGTGTACTGTTTGTAACAAGGCACAGGAAGGTGTATGTTTTATCCAAATTAGTGATAGAACTGTAATCAAGTCGTATTATTTATCATATATATAGATAATTGTCCAATCTGTCATACCTCACTTGGCTAGCATGGCAGGCTATAGCCTTAACCCATCTCATTCTGAGAGAAGACCCGCGTCTAAAAGTGGAAGGATATAAAGGTTAATAATGAAATAATTCTCATCGGATTTTAGAGGTCGTACTTCGAATCTCAAATGTGTACCTGTTTGGCAGGAGCAGATCTGAGCGATGGCGACCGAGATCTGCCGGTGTCGACGTCACCCGCGCCTGTCAACTACCCAGCAACCACCGGCTCGCCACCTTCGGTACCCGTAGACCCCACCGCCGATACCCTGGTCTCCTCCACCGAAACTCTTCTCCGGAATATCCAAGGCCTGCTCAAGGTGGCCGCGGACAACGCGCGCCAGCAGGAACGACAGATCAGCTATGAAAAAGGTAAGACAAATGTTCTTAAAAAATATTCGATGTTAATACCTAAATAGTTTTGTTGTAACACTGTAAAGTTTCACAAGCCATTTAAGACTTGTACAATTCGCATTGAAGTAGCAATCTAAAATACAGTGAAATGTTTATTCCATTGAATTGTTTTCATAATGGAGTAGGGTGATTAACTAATGTTGGTGAGAAGAGAAATAAGAGAGATGTGTTCAACAGTGAAACAAAACAAAAGCATTAAAAAAAATATTCTATTCATTAGTACGGTGTTATTTTGGTCGGCCCTATTTTACGCGTTTAATACTCTTTAAACAAACTGTCGTAGAATCGATGAAAAACTTACAAAATGAATAAAAATAAAGAATATATTTCAATAAGAAATTTGGACGCACGTACTTCTCTAGTATAGTTTAATAAGTGAACGTAACATCACGCCTGTAATCCCCGAAGAGGTAGGCAGACGAGTGTAGTATAGTTTAATACGCGAGACAGATAAATACTTTAAAAACGCGATGTACGACTATACCACACGTAAGAGGAAACGTTAGAATTAACACATGAAATTATCGTATACAGAGACAACAAGCAGGAAGGCCAACACGGTAGTTATAATCGATATTAGTCAATATCTCCCGCGAATCGATTCTGAGTGAACCGACATATAGCGAACATCGATTAACTCTTAGCTCGGATCCAATGGGTACTTTTATCGCAAGCAATGCACGCTAGCCCCTGCCTACTACATTATAAACACATGGTACATTTGCATCGCATTATATAAGCATACACGTTATGAGACAAAATTATGGCAATTAGGAAAAGCGGTAAGTAGCCTATTTAATGTTAAGTGCAAAATATTAAATAGTGGGGCGGCTAATGTCAGAAATTATTTTTCATTTGATTGGACATAGATAACGAAAAATTAGTTCTAATAGATCGTTTATAAAAATTAGTTTAGTTATATTTTTCAGAAAGATTTTTAATGTCATCACGCCAGGTCCTTTACGGGGTAGGCTGAGCGCACCGAGTACCACATATCGGTATCTGTAATAATCTGCTAAATGTTTCAAAGACTACATGTCTAAAACCATTCATGAATCACAATGAAATGTATCATGAACCTATGAAAAACAGACGGATAAAAGAATAGACGGTGAAATATAAGTTTTAAATGTTCAATGACTTTTAAATAGCAGAATCTGTGAGACTGGAGACAGAAATGAGTAGAAGGGTACTTGTGTTTTGCGCACCGGCGCGGGCGCATGTCGTGCCTTGGCAAATACCCGTAGAACAGATGCGCCTGAGTTATAGCCCGGCCCACTATCATTACACACGATTCCATTCGGACAGCAAAATTGTTTAATTGATATTTCTGCGAGTTATTTATACACGTCACTCCGTGTTCTCCATGAGAAACACTGTGTGAACTATGGACATTCGTACCCATCCGTGCAACAAGTGCGTACTTAACTATATCCTTGAAATAAGAACTAACGAGATTTTTTTTGTTAAACAAATTGTCTTACTGTGTATACAAGTAAATATCTACCTCACAAGCTGTAATGATTTTTTAATATTTAAATTTATTCACTGAATATTATACAATTCACTGGCGCACAAACAAAAGGTTCGGGGAACGCAATTGTTATAATATAAAACTCATAAAAATACAGAGGAGGTTGGAAAGAAAACTCGCTGCGCAAGTCATCATCAAACTTGAATATCAATATTGCGCCTCGAGCCAATTGTATTAATAAACAAAACAAAATGAGAAATAATAATGCTATAGGCCAACAAAGGTACCATTTCTCCCCCTGACATATAAGCTAACGCCAAAGGAATAAACTCCGTAAACGGCAGAGATTAAGACCCGAATTCGCACTTCCACATTTCAACCCGTAATTTTGTTATTACGATAATAAAATTATTGTTGATGAAACATTTTTTTCGAATCGATGTGTCTGGTGAACCTTACCGTTGATTTTTTATAGAAATTACAGCAATCACTCGCTTGGCTCGCCTCGGCTGAATTGATAGGTGTTACTGGCAGGGCCGCTTGCATTTTAGTTGGTTCACTCGTTTCGATATAATGTATCCACGCTTTTATATGCGAGATTGGTTCCATTACCTGGCTATCGGTACGCCTCCTGGCCCCGCCTGCATAATACTAATTCTTTAGAATTTCTACAAAAATGTACACACTGACAATTCATATGAAATTAAATGTAGAAGAAGCACGTGAGGGTATCAATATGCTCACTTGCTGCTCTCTGCCTACCACATCAAGAACCTGACGTGATGACATAATAATACAGTAATAATACTGAAATGAACAATTCATGCAATAAAATATAAAACGTGACATGGAACTGTTAAGTTGAAATAACAAAAAGTGTGTAGATATCTTGTTGTATGGTGTCCATAAAGCAAACGAAGATCACCCTCTGCCGTTCGCAAATGGCAGATCACTATCTAGGTGTATACGCTGACAATTTTTACACTAGACACTGCGGAGTGTCGCGCACACGACAAATGCGCACCGCATTCACTGCGTTATCAGATAAGCGCGGGAAGGGTTGTGTGAAAGGACTTCGCTATGATAAACCTCAGTCGATTCGTTCCCGTAAATAGAGTAGCAATGAATGGGAAATAGCTGTCATATTGTCGCCCTTTGGAGTGCCTTTTACGATTTACTTTGACTCCGGATTTACACTTGCGGCTTTTTTACCGTCGCGTGTGTTAAGTTGATGTATTGTTTCGATTAGCGTACGTACTTTCGCAAGCGCACGGTGAACATTTTTGGCGGGAACAGCCAAAGTACATTAAAGGCGCAACATAAATCGCTAAAGACAATCATACTCGTATCGAAAGAATACTTACTTTCAGTTTCGTTGTTAAGTTCAACGTTCACGCAGTTCTCGCGGAGGAATAAATAAAGCGCCTCTTACATGCAGAATCGGTCCGATTGCAATCATCGCGACATAAATCTGAATCGGCTACTCTTTTAATCCTTTATCCCTGTTAATTCTTACCGCTTAGTTTATTTCTGTACCAAATGGCCCGGTCTTGTTACTTGGGTTTTGTTCGCCTCTTTTGTTTTACAACTATCAGTTTTTGTTAAGCTAAGTGCCGTCCAATGGACAAATGGCACATGCACAGGTAGATAGCACGAGCCTGTTTTATGGGTTCCTGTTTTAAATAGAATTCCACTTCCATATCAGGCGAACTTACAGCAACTTTAATATAAGCCAGTGATAGTTCAATCTTAACGTACATAAGCTAGTTCGTTTCGTTTATATTCAAATATATGTACATTTCTTATTTTATCGCTTGTTTCTTATTGATTTGCATGTATAACATCTTTATAATCCGTTACATATTCTCAACATACTTGGTAAAGATTTTTTTAATTACTTAAATGAATAAATTTATTAAGAATCGATTTACTCTAAACAACAAAATCTGTTCATACGAAATCAGACTGTAGATATTATCGCAATAAAACGGTCACATTTGTTAAAATCTGAAACACATTAGGAAAATTACACAAACAAATATAAACAGCGATTCGTCTAGCATATCAAATGTGGCAAAATATTTTTACTCTCGCCACAAATTAGCGAACTCTTATTGCCGGTGCTTAAGTGTTAATTTGCCTTGGACACGTGCGATAACAGTTCGCAATGGTACCGTTGTGGGGAAACAGCCCATCAATAACATGGAAGTGACCGATCGAACAAACATGGACTGGCCAATGATAAAAACTGATGAGCAAATAGACAGACAGGACTTGTGTACTCAGCTAATGGATTCAATTGATATGAAAGCTTTTACAATGCTGACGACGACGCCAGTTTTACGGCGGGCGAAACCGAATTACCCCGCCAGATATCCGCGCTTTGATTAATTTTATAAATGGTATTGATAACAATTACATACTTATCAGTAGATACCTTACAATTGACGCCTGTTACTCTATTTTATCTACCCTTACAACCCCATTTGTTTATTGTGTTATACGCTAATTCTCTAGTCTGTCAATCCACTCTTGACCAACGTGGTAGATAATGGCCTTAACTCTTCTCACTCTAAGAGAAGACCCGTGTCCAACAGTGGAACGATAAATGGTTGTTGATAATGATGCTGATTTTAAGATACAATACATATTATCAAAAATTCAAGATAATTGTGTCAATGTTTAGTATCCAATAGTACACGCTTCTGCATTTAAAAAGAACGGCGATAAAAATTTATTAAGCTCCAAATGAATATTTCACGTAAATAACATTATGTATATGATCTCATATTTTCTTGGCAATCTGGCTCTTGGAGTAAGTAACTCATTGTCGATGTTTACATCGTAAATTAGCTGAATCAGACAATTTGAGCGTCTTAAAGAAAACAAACAGAGATCGCAGTGAACGATTGGTGGGCACACCTCGCGCACAATGGCGCGAAAGCTGTCGCGGCAGCAACAATGCGTCGTCGGTGTATCGGCGGCGGCGCATCTCGCGGGGCTCGTTAGCCGCTGGGCGTGCTTGAGCTCTCGTTAGCCGCTGGGCGTGCTTGGACTCTGCGATGCTCTGGGAGCTAGCACCGAGCTATGCACAGTATTTACTTCAGATATTAAGACGAGCAGTCCTACTATACTTTGTTGGTTATGTTGCTTTACCTTATTGGTTATACAGTAAAGGATTTTGAAAGATTTACTCATACATAAGCCGGCATAAGCCGGCCGGGAATTGTAGAAGGCGTGACAATATAAAGAAAGCCTTGTCACCTTTATTAAGCACGTACTAGCTTCGGATACGTGGTTTCCGTACCACTAAACCGTAGTACAAAGTAAACAATA
Source organism: Apyrrothrix aesculapus (assembly GCA_018245815.1). Lineage (NCBI taxonomy): Eukaryota > Metazoa > Arthropoda > Insecta > Lepidoptera > Hesperiidae > Apyrrothrix > Apyrrothrix aesculapus. Next base: position 2,993 of record DWEH01000717.1, on the reverse strand, counting down.
AGTGACATTAACGGATGGATATTAAAATGCCATTTCTGCAATGTACCGATATACGAGAGACATCGGGCAGCCATATTGGATTACTTGCGCGTGTCGCTCCGGTTACGTTGCGCACGCGACTCGACCACACGCACGCCATCTAGCGAACACCACTTTGAATATCGAACGTGACTTATTGTTTCATCGTAACCACCCTGTCAGGCGCTGTTAGATTGTCGATTTGAATAATAATAATAATTGTTCTTATTATATCGATTAAAACAAACCGAAATCGATGAATACGAACCGGTGGACCGATATATTAATAATATAAAAGTGATGAATGTTAGAGAGGTTTGTGAAGTCTCTAATGATATACATCGGTACATCTATGGCGCTCAGTGCTCTCTGTTTGCCACGGTTATGCACCTGGCGTGATTACTTAGTAATAATGGTAATTATGGAAATAGAACACGTTACGTATTTATTTTTTGTTATGTTACTTAATTTAATTTCCATATATATTTCCATTTCCACATATTCCACTCCGTGCTCTCTGCCTACCCCGTAAGGGACCTGGCGTGAGGATATGTATGTATGTAATTTCCATATAGCTTTGACAATAAATGACCAAGAACATCGTATACTGGTTGGCAGTTGCCATAGAACATGATAGTCAATGATTGATAATTAAAGCATTCCCACAGATTATATAGGAATTGTAAAGTTGCCTAGCCTTGTACAAGTGTATATCAGATTTAACGAATGCTAGTTACAAAGCTTATGAGAAGATTTTAGCGCGGCTTCAGGTTATTGTACCCGCAAAAATTGGCTCGGATATTTACGAGTTGTACACATGTAGTGAAAGTTTATCATTCTTAGAAATATTATTGGAAGTAAATAGATTTTTTTATTATTTTGATTATCGGTTTTGGTGGGATATTATACATTTGAATTTACAAACGTTTGACAGAAAAAATAGTAACTAACTGGCATCTCTACTAACTGGCATTTTCACTAAGTTCTGTGAACGAAGTGTGTTAATGTAAGTCAGGGGTTTCTTTCTCTGCCAGTTTATCATCAGCCAAGTCCACTGCTGGACATAAGCTTCCCCTGAGAGGTTTTTCCCCATAATCCCCACGCTGGGCGTGCTGGTTGAGGATCGATTTTATATATTAATTATTCCTGCCATTTTACAAATTAACGAACTGTGATTGAACCTTTAAAATGAACTAACGCAAGTACAAAACGAATAACACAGAAGCAGTAGCTCAAATATGAATCCCGTACCGCAACAAGGTAAGAAACTCCCTTAGGATCTTCACATGTCATATCTTAAATGGAAAAGGCCTAATATACAAATGTTGGCATTCGAACTTCTGTTTTATTGTGAAAGCAACAATGTTCAGATTTGTTTGCACTTCTGTTACAACACGTCCTTCTATTTTCACAGGACAATACGAAGGGGTGAAGTGAGACAATCGTAAAGTTTAATAATAATTACATTCTCAACTCTCCTTCAAGCTTGTGCACAATAATTAACCGCTCAGAATTACTTAGCCGAAATAATTTAATGTGACGTGAGACGAAGTAGCAAGCATACCTACTACATATATACAGTTAAATACAAATCTATATAAAATGTAACTAATTATTTTGAACAACGTGATATACATTTTTGTATCTTTCATTATTACAGTATTTATAACCAGTTTTCTAAGTTTAAAATATGTGTCAGGTTGTGTGATTAATTTTTTAGAAATATTAAAACGATTGGAAGCAGTATTGTTTGATTGCTGTTGTTTTTGTATTATAATTATGAGGGCAGCGAAACTTCTGTTTGTCAAATTTCGTACATTTTGTATTCATGGAAATTTCAGAATGTTCTTAATATTTAAAACTGACATAAACCAAGGTTTAAGAGCAGACATTTGGTGGCTGACATAATAAGATCCCTTGTCGCGTTGCAAAGGTTCGAATAGGGAAGTTCATGTGTAATTTGACATGTTTTGTCTCTATGGGTTAAAATAGGACCCCTTGTTCTAGTTGTAATTTACATACGGAATCACAGGCCGGAATAATGTGGTGGATGCATACGCTTATGGTTTAACCTTGTTTACAAACATGTTTGAGAATAATCTCAGTAAAAACGCCGTTTCTCCGTATCGTAACATAAAATTGAGTTTGATTTTATTATTATTACCCCACCACGCCATGTACCTCGCGGAGTAGGCAGATACCACTGAGCGCCACGTACATTTCTCTATTGTTACAGACGTGACCATGCAGGCTAAGAATAACTCAGGTTGAATAAATATATTTCGATATCACGCATTGTTCAATTACGAAAAAAAATACCTTTATAAATGTTTTCATCGTAAAAATCGCAATATCACTATATTGTCCTCAATAAATGTACTCGTAGCTATAGATTTTATTTTGAAATGTATAAAAATAACGCATAGAATGTTGTGCTAAATCCATCCCCATACTTCACTCAATCAAAACTGCAGACAAGCAGTACTTATTCAAAGTTAACCACCGAAATGTTCTACGACTACCATTACTTTTCATTACGAGTTACTTTCCCTAATTTCAATTTCCTCGATACGACAGGGAAACGAAATAATACTCGTATAAGTCATAGCGTGCAGCTGCTAGCTACCGTCGAGATATAAATATTCTTTATATGCAGTTAAATTTTAGGCCCCGCACCGCCACATCGGAACTTTGCAGAAAAATGAAAAATTACCGGTCAGGGAGAGGCGACCGCAAAAACATCGCATAAGGAACAACTAATGAAAGCTTAGAGCCATTCGCATAAATCTCCCTTACATTTTTAATACCAATATATCCGTCGAGGGGAGCTTCCGCCGGGGAAAGGAAAAATGTTACCGAAAAACAAAACAATTGCGGACTCACGAGTTTTATATCTTATTTAAATACCAGATGTTGTTTGGTTATAAATGTGGATATTTTTAATCGGTGCCTTACCGGGGACATAATGGTATCAG
>DWEH01000716.1:0-10824 GCA_018245815.1 Apyrrothrix aesculapus | reverse complement strand
AGTCTATTGCCATACACCGGGCACAAATCCAGACTCCGAGCCACTACTAGAAATTCTAATTTTAGAAAAATCCAATACTACTCGACCCGGGATTTGAACCCAGGACCTCTCGATCGGCATTCGCGCTTGCAAACAAGTCTTGCAGTCAAACAAGGTTACTATATAAATAAGATAGTGTAGTATCTCCACTGGTGTGCGCAGAATATGTTGTAATAGCATTCCTTCCACAGTTCTTGTCTAAATCTTTCACATTCTCTCCATCAACATAACCTGTTACAAACTTCGGCAATAACGTGTTGATCAAGTTCAAATTTCCAACAAGCAAACAAGAACTTACAACCCAGCAACGTTAGACATTTCGTTGTGACGTGAACGGAACCAATTTTCTGGAATATTGAAACTGCAGCGGGCGAATGTAAGACGGAAAATGAAATTGTGAAATTTGAAAGGTGCCAGAAAAGGAAATTTTGTCTTGAGCTTTATTATAATTTTAGTTTCTGAAAAACGTTTTTTTTTAACTTTATTTGACTTACATTTGTAGATGCAAAGGTTAACCTTACAGTAGCCTACTATGGTAACGAAACGAAGAATAACTAAATGGCAACTACTGAGTATTTATGAAAATAAACTCTTATTACAGATACAAGGTTTCAAGAAACTTCTCCTAAAAATGCACCATCATTTAAATCAATATTTAAACACAATTGAATTTTACTGTCTCTTCATTAACCGCAACTTCCTGCTATTTGAAACACGAAATCGGAAGTCAGTGAGAGGAAGCCAAGTTTCAAAATAATTAGCCTTTACGTCATGGCGATTGGGCTTTCTGTGATCAACGTAATGAATTAAGTGTATTGCCTGGAATCTTGAAATAGTGTAATATGTGTGAGGCTTGAAAAGGTAGAATATTATAACTAAGTTTTAATAAGCTTTCTAATAGGTCTGAAGAGATTTTTAATAAAAGAATCCAACAAGCCCTATACTAAAGCCCCATTTAGACGATTTGTGCTTTCTATGAAAGAACTCTGTCTTAATTTCGATTTGGGGTATTTATTACAACCTAGTCCACTAACCTAACTAACCATCCTGTCACCGGCCCACACTGCTGTGAATTATGTAGCAACTACATAATATCCGCTAATATTATGCTCCTATTCGTTAATTCCATAATATATACATTATTATTTTTTCCTATTTTCATAAATCCTCTTCATATTAAACATTCAATAATGTTTGGGACTAATCAAATGACCGTTCCTTCTAATTTTTGGAGTTATCATAGTTTGGAAAAGTTGTACGATTACCTCGTTACGACTGCCTCGTTGGTCGAGCCGTTACAAGCGCGACTACCGATCGAGAGGCTCTGGGTTCAAATCCCGGCTCGGGTACTATTGGATTTTTCTAACAAGAATTGCTAGGATAAACTTCTAATGGTGGCTCGGAGTCTGGATTTGTGTCCAGTGTATGGCAATAAGCTCACCCCCTATTTCATAATGGAACGTAAACGTTACTGTTGAAACGTGGGAGTGTACTATACTGCTCTGCTTACCTCTTCGGGGATTACAGGCGCGATGTTACATTTACGTTTGTACAATTACCATACGCGTAATACGTATACAGAATATAACCTAGTTTTCCCTATTGTGAAGTAAAGGTATATTAAATTTATTTAAAGACCTTCAAATTACTTTCTGAAACTTTTGTATAATTATCTCTCTGCTATCGTATTTAACATTTGCACTGGACAGCTAGCTAAATATATATTTAGTTAGCCAATGTATGCAGCTGTACTAACTTTAAAGTCAAAAAGGTTGTGTTGCTACGTTTTATTAAATTTGTTTTTAGATGTTTTTGCATATCTGAATATGCTTTGAAATTATTTGTTGACCCCGTGCCAGGTCTCCCTGTGGGAGTCTTACTACGAGGGTACCTCTGTACCTATTTTTACTGTCGTTTTCTGATAAAAACGTTGCTGATTTCATCATTCAGTTTTTATGTTTGATGTAAGTCATAAATTTGTAAAAAAAACAGACATACTCGTATAGAAAACGGTTAAGAAAGCCGTTACACCAAATTATTTACCGCCCGCTTTTATAACTGTTTACGAGGCTCGTTCGGACTTGGCTCTGTTTTTACAACCCGCGCACGTCTGCCCATGAAAGGCAAATTTTGTATTCGATAATATATGATTATATTCACTTACGAGTTACAAGAAGGTTGGCGGCAGGCAGCAGTTTTTCGGTACGTGAACTTATCTGGTTTAAATATTCAAATGAAGTGTTTAGGGCGAGCGCACGCTATATATTTCGAGCACTTGGAGTCTGTAAAGGTTTTTTGTTTGGTGCCATTATTATTTCAAGCAGAATACCTATAAAGTGAAACATATTATAAGGTAACAGTTTAATGGTGACTGTGCGCAGGTGGGAATGGTCTGATGGTGATGGTATCCACGGCCGGTTGTTTCGTGATTACTCGTTCACGTACGAAAACTACACTATTAATAGCTTAACCTAACTTTTACTGACTAATGAAAAGCGTGGCGAGAGTTTTTTCCACGGGAATTTTTCTCTCGGCCTATTACGTGTTTTGAATGCGTGAAACAATATTTTATAATCTTATATGATTTTGACTTTCATTGAGGGCACATAATGTAATGGTTTGATGAAACGAATGGTTTGAGTTTTATACATATTCAATTAAAAATGTGGCATTGCAAGATTAAAATATTGATAATATTAATTTATCATTTTGCACATAGAACACTTTTTATCACGTAGGCTGTCAAAGTTGCCGCAAAGCAGAAAGTATACATCGTTTTGTTTGTATTTTGTTCTCGATGCATCTTGGTCTGGTGTCTTTTGTAAACCTTTAAAAAGTTTTATAAGTTCACTATTGTAACATCACGGCTGTAATCCTGGAAGGGGAAGGGAGGGGAGGGTAGTACGCTCCCACGATTCACCAGTTATATTTACGTCCCAATATGGAATAGGTGGTGCGCCTATTGCCATACACCGGGCACAAATCCAGACTCCGAGCCACTACTAGATAATCTAAGTTAGAAAAATCCAATAGTAACTGACCCGGGATTCGAAGCCAGGATCCCTCGATTGACAATCGCACTCGCAACCACTCGACCAACGAGGCAGTCACTATTGTATATTAACAAGAATAAATTCACTATTGTATATTTATATAATACCCCTGTTTGGCTATTTAAGTAGATATACGTGACTATAGTTAAACAAGTACCAATTTATAAGTAATACGTTGTATTTCAACAACCAAATAGAGGAAGGAGCGAAACATATTTCAGATCTGTGTTGATGTAGCGTCAAATAATTCTACATATAAAATACTTTTAGATGAGATTTGTAGTAGCTCTACAAAGCGATCCGTACTTACTCTCTTATCGGATGTGAATTATAGTCTTTTTCCTTTGACCGCAACCCTTTTGTGCGTTACTTCTGGACACGTGAGTGTCGCGTCACGTGGCTGCCTGCGATGTGTCCCCCCACCCCCTCCACACAGCTTTAGGGCAAATTAGTGGAGATACGAGTTTGTGGCCAATGACTTTCCTACGATGTTTAACGGCTATTAAACCAACGATAAGAACGCTCGTGAAATTTTGCCACTGGCTGTAATCTATCCGTCGCTTGCAATCTGCAACCATGTTACGATTGCAAAGGCTACACGTGTCTTTCCGGTTATTTCTTTATATCGTGGCTAAATTAGATGGAAGAGCATTCTTCATCATGAACAGCCTGTCTCAGGTTACTGCTGGATGAACACCTCCCCCAACGGGGTTTTTCCCATAATCTCCACGCTATGCATTTGGTTTGGAGATCGCGGAGAAATGCTTTTCGCAACGCCTATGCTGCTGCCGGTCTGCGGTATGCGGACAGGTCAGGCTATGTCGCCGGTGGTAGAGGATTACGTAGTTATTCTGTTACCATCGCAAGTCATTCCATATCCTAACTGGTCCCCGCTGATATTACACGCACATACCCAACGACGTTATAACGGTCGTTATTAGCTTATTAACTCTTATTTCGGTTATAATACACGCCTGTTATTAAATCTCTAATTTGGCTACAGGATTGACGCCTACGGCTTACCCCTTATTTATAAGATGTAATTATTATGGCCTTCTAAGACGATGAGTTTATAAGGCCGTGGAATTTCATTAACGGTTGTTCGTTCAACGGAAAAGCCATTTATTTGTCTATCCTGCCATGTGTTTTACCAAAAGTGAAATATGGTACACTAATACAGTACAGCAGAGATTAACATTGCCGTCTTTTGCCTTTTATATTGTAAAGACTACCTCATTGGTCAAGCGGTTGCGAGCGCGATTGCCGATCAAAAGATCTTGGGTTCAAATTCTGGGTCGGGTACTATTGGATTTTTATAACTTAGATTTTCTAATAGAAATTTCTAGTATCGAAATCTGAATTTGTGTCCGGTGTAGGCCAATAGACTCACCATCTATTTCATAATGAGACGTAAACGTAACTGATGAAACGTGGGAGTGTACTATACTTCTCTGCCTACCTCTTCGGGGATTACAGGCGTGATGTTAAGTTGATAATCATTTTAAGCACGAAAGTGACAAGACATAAAATTACTATTTAGTAAAAGTGATTTTATAAATGAGACAGTAACAATACTAATAAACTTAGTCGCTTAGTAAATTATACAAGCAGTATTAACATCGATATTAGAATTATGATGGCCGATGCATTTACTCAGTCAATACCGGACCTCATGAAATCAAACATCGGTCATATATGAGTTGAGACTCTCATTTGGTAAATTGATCCTTTATTTACGCTTTATACTTCAGAAGCGTCAAGTCGGAGGCAAATGTAATTTGTAATTTTCAAACTGAAACGAGCATCTTCGAATTAAAAGTTGTTGGAGTGTTCTCTTCAAATGACGATAGGATCTTGCCTGTGGAAACTTTGATGAGCCCGTTCACAGATAGTTAGTAATAGGTAACATTTATTTAATCAGCTTTTCCAACTGTGCGTGTTTTGTTTACATTGTTTTATTATATCACCACACCAGGTCACTTAGAGGATAGGCAGAGTTTCTTTCTTCCCGCTTTTAACTCTCGATCTACCATATACATATGTATATGAGCTGTCAAGCCGATGAAAGGAATAATGCATTTCAATATAATTTTAACATCCATTAAACCAATCGTTCTTTTTTATATTGAATTCTATGTATAAAACAAAACGTTCTAAATCCGAAATATTTTTATCATTAGATTATTAATATAGAATATTCACGTAAAACAGATAAAACTCTTATTAGCTGGAGCGAGTCCCTGCGTTATCCCGCATGCCATTGTATGTCCGGAGGCGAGTGTGATCGCGGCCTAACGAGACCCCTCGCATTTAGATCATCGTACAGATAAAGAGTGTTTTGTACGGAGCGCGGAGTTCGCAACTTCATTAGCGATGTGTCTGAAAAAGACCTTACGCTATGAGCGATACCTACGTATATTTATTTTGGTTTGTCCAGTGGTAAAGAAACGTGACTGTTAAGCCAGGGTATATGGGTTTGATTCCCGCTTTGAACAAATATATGATGATCACAAGAATTTTTTCTATGCCTGGGTGTCACGTTATCTATATTAGTAAACGTTTAGAAATTAATCTATGTAGCTCATGCCTGGATGGTCAATCAAACATCAATTAGGCGGTATTTTGCTTACTTATAACTACTAGTACTGCAGAGTATGACAAGGCTTAAGAAAGTATGAATATTGCGCTTAAAGTCATCTGTTTAAGCAACACAATAGCTGAAAAATTGTTGCTTATTTATTTATTTCTCTCTTCTAATACTTACTGCCTTTAGTCCTAGCATTATTATATGATATTATCACGGCAGATCCTTTACGAGTTAGGCAGAGAGAAACGAGTTGCAAACATCTCTATCCTTACAGATCCGACGCGCTTTTTCAGTCCCGTCTATAAAGTAATTGCATGTCACATTGTAATTCTCCACTCGCTTGTCGCCTGAACTGTGACCCGGGCCTTAAGCTCAGTAAAGTCAAAGTCAGCAACTCGCTGCTGACACGACGACCCACCTTTTATTTGGTGATTTAACTCACTCAACTTTCCGCGAAAACGAAATTCGCGTCACCCCGCCCTCCCTTGCGCGTGCCTGATAAATATAATTCAGTCTCGACTTGATGCTCATTTGCGTATACATTCATCAAGTAGACCCGCACGTGCCGTATAATTTAATCGAAGACAGAGGACGGCCATCAGCCACAGTGATAGGATCAGCTGTTCAACGTTAAATCATTGTTGAGGTGAAGTTCTCTTAACGGAATTCCTTTTAGATTCGAACATTTTGAATACATCCTTTAGATTTGAAAACATTGATAATAAATTACAATGAAAAAGGTAACGTTCGTAATTTTATTGGTTGAACTTGAAACCCCAAGATAAACGTGGAATTTTATAAATCGAAATTTGATATTTTGGTAATAATACATCTAAAAATCGAAACAAGGAAATTCTGAAATAAATTCAATAAAACTTAACGCATAAACGATTTTCTTGCAGCAATATATTCGGAATACTACATAGTTTACCGAAGTCATATAACATACTCGTATATAAAGACAATCATCAGTCCGCAAGTGACGGCTCAAAAAAGTTAAATGTAAAATCACGGCTATAATCCCCAAAAAGATAGGCAGAGAAATATATTACACTCCCACGTTTCACCAGTTACGCTTACGTCCCATCATGAAATAGAAAGTGAGCCTATTTCCATACGTCGGGCACAAATCCACGGCACATTCTCACAAACGATAGTGAACTTAAACACCATCCGAAGCCCGAATCCAAATATCACTTATAATTATAGTCATTTTCTGCAGTTCCACAGTATTAATTTAATAAATTTATTTTCCTCTTAATACAACCGAACAGAAGTGTTACGTATGAATTAGGTAAGGTATTAATACTTTTACATTTTCCCGATATGACAGGCTAAGGGAATTAGTCCTTGCTAATCTGACAGAAAAATCCACCGTCGTAAAGATGACTTAATAAGATGAGAATGATGTTTAAATACAGGTCATCTTTCAATCATTTTTCTTAATGTAAAATATTATTGACGGATGAATGGCATTGCACTAGTTACTCGCAATAACAGTGATTACTGAACGCCAAGTGATCTCCAGTTCTTCATTCTCGTCAACGTACTTCTACACTCTGTTTCTTTCACCTCTTTTTATTGAAAAACTTAACAGAGCTTAGATATAAGCCGACCCTGTCCTAAATCCAGGGACAAATTGTTTTCCCATACACCAACTTAAGCGGATTTGCCCCTTCACCCACGTGGGCTCGTAACAGAGATGAATGAACTGTCGCCCGCACAAGAATACTACGACAACGAATTTATTTCAATACATCCGTGTTATCAATGGAGGAGCTCACTTATAATTCATATATTTTCGTTAAAGAAAATTACTCTGTCACATTGACCTACCCGCACTTTCACAGCGTAGGATACTAAGGACTTAATCCTTCTCATTGTGAGAGGAATCCTGTGACCAACTGTGAAACAATAAAAGGTTTTATGATAACAATGATGATGACAATGATGATGACAATGATGATGACAATGATGATGACAATGATGATGAAAGACAATCCTCCAAAACCAATCGTTCGATTCCAATGCACGTTACGCAAGTGACCAACATAGTTAACAGACGGTTTTGTTTTTGATAACATAACATGATATCACGGCCATGTTTTTCCAAAGAGGCAGGCAGAGGAGTCCATTATTCCCACCTCTCAGCACTTATGTATATTTGTTATGAAGGATGAGCCTATTGCCGTACACCGGGCACAAATCCTTTCAACTATTTAATATAATTTTAATATCATTACTGGTATATACATTTATGAATATTTCCCTAAACCCATGTCCAGGACAAACGGCCGGCGGCCAAGTCCACACACGTTTGCTCCTTTCGTCACCCCGCGGTAGTAAATTAAACATGACATGTGTAAACCCACCGTTATGTGTAATGACAATGGTCTGCGCTGACCAAAACATTAACGGCTGAAACCTTAATATCAGCATCTTAATATTAATTATAATAATATTCAGCCTTTAAACTCTACTTAAGGCTGCTCTACTCTACGACGAATCTTTACGATTCCTAATAAGAGAAAAAAGAGAGATGTCAATATTTTTGAATGATAATCGTCCACTTTGGACTTCTGCAAAAAATAATTCTATACGAGTTTGCATGGTTGATTCTCGAGGCCAAGATACCGAGAAAAAGGACAGCATATCAGAGAAAAAAGTGGCTGGAGGACATTATTATCCTCATCATTATAGTGTAGTGTGTGTTAGACACCTTATGATATAAGTTAGTGTAAGTTCTGTATTTAGAGAGTATTAATAAAGACATCAAACCAACAACACGCCTCCTCAATATATTACGAGCCTTTAATACATTACACTCACTTACACTCACACTCACGCATACAGATATAAGCCGATATTGCGGGCGACTATCCCTTTAACAACAATTTACAATTCGGGTGTGGGCGAATGTGTGAAAAATTTCAAATAACGATCGTTACTCACCAGCGCCATTAAATTATTGAAAGATTTCTATTAAGCAAATATTAATAAGGACGACTTGGGACTTGAGACAACTCACGTTTAGTCATCTGACTGCGAATTAGGTAAGGCCTGTACTATGGCAATCAGAAAATTGATAAACGTAATTATATAGATAATTTTCACCCAGGTGAGAACAAATACTCGTACTCATAAGAGAAATATTTGTCGTAAGTGAAAAACATCGAAGTTCATCAAACAGGCGCTGTTTGAAAATTGCTATGCAACAAAGATGGACAGGAGAGGATGAATGGAATGAATGAATGAATGAATGAATGAATGGATGAATGATTAGAATTGTATTGAACTGGAGTCGCAGAATGCTTGGGTTTAATTGGCATTAGAAACAGTATAATTTGGAAAAATGGCAGGATGTTATCGTCTGCGGGATCATAGCTGACGAACCCGTAGCTCGCGGCCGCCCGGCACCAGGTCGCGCGTGGCCAGCAGGCGGCCGCGCGCGTCGTACACGTCGTCCGCGAAGAACAGCTCGGGCAGCGCGTCCGGCGCGTCCAGGTCCGTCTCCAGCACGTACTTGATCTTCGACAGGTACAGCTCCGGGTCGTCCTGCTCGAAGTGCTGCAACGTCACACGTGCCAAACGGTCACATACTTTTAATTAAGTTATTTTCTTACAACATTTCGTCTGATTTACAGTTTGTGTGCGATTTACAAATTAGGGATATTTGTAATGTATCACCTTGACTGGTTCGCAACTACCGATCGAAAGGTTTTGGGTTCAAATCTCGTGTCGGGTACTATTGGATTTTTCTAACTAGAATTTCTAGTAGTGACTTGGAGTCTCAGTTAGTGCCCAGTGTATGGCAATAGACTCACCACCTATTCCATAATGGGACGTAAACGTAACTGGTGAAACCTGGGAGTGTGCTACACGCCTCTGCCTAGCTCTCCGAGGATTACAGGCGCGTCGTTACGTTTATCACCTTGTAGTGCACGCGCAGGCCGATGAGCTGCGCGAGGAAGGAGCGCGCCAGGCGCGCGCGCACGAGCTGGCGGTAGGCGCCGCCCAGCGCGCTCTCGTACAGGCACTTGCCCACCAGCTTGCCCGCCAGCTCGAAGTGCTTCAGCTGCAACAGACGCCTTCCGCACGTGAGTGTCTCTTATCAATTCTATTCAATGCCTAGGAAAATATCGAAATAGTTGTCGATGCGTAGTTACGTCCTATTTTTTGTAGAATCCTATATCCTGCAGGGGAATAGTAGATAGAGGGTGATGTACCTACAATGAAGTAATTGTGACATGATGGTTTAGATATTAACTTCCCGTTTCAGGAGTTACGGCATCGAATCCTAGTGCGTCCTTTTGACTAAACAATGTCATAGGTGGGTTATAAATAAAAATAATACTCAGTAAACCGGCAGAGGAAACAACTTTAGAGTTCTACATACCTAATATTTTCTAAAATAGTTTAAATCTGTCATTCTATATTCGGCTAACGAGATAAATTACGATGATGACACTGAATTTCAACATTTCGTTTGTACCGTTACAGTAAACCTGTGAGACATGTAGTAGGAAGGGTACCTTGAGGTGCGGCGGGCGGTCGGGGTTGGGCAGCACGAGCCCGGTGCGCGCCTCGTGGAAGGACGCGAACAGCCCGAACTGCGCGTCGAACAGCTGCGCGCACACCAGCGAGAACCACTCGCGCCGCACGCCGCCCCAGTCCACGCCTGCACACAGCGGCCGGTCAGCGGCGGCCGGCCCGCGGGCGCGCCGCGAGCCGCTCCGCCCACTCACCCTGCTCGCCCTGGAAGCTGACGTCGAAGTTCTTGCACCAGTCGGCGACGGTGAAGTGGCGCGTGGCCTTGAGGCTGGAGCGCACGAGCTCGGAGCGCAGCACGCGGATCGCGATCTTGTCGTGCGGGTGGCGCGCGTGCGCCTTGCGGATTTCGCTGTAGAAGAAGTCCTGCTTGTTCTGCAAGGGAATAGGACATGAGAGCGATCGCGGTCGGGAGTCGGCGGGCGGTGCGCGGCGCGGGGCGGGAGCGCGGGGCGGGAGCGCGGGGAGGGAGCGCGGTACCTTGAAGGTGTCCTCGCCGCCGCAGTTGGCGATGAGCAGCTGCGTGAAGGCGGCGGCCAGCAGGTCGCGCTCGGGCGCGGCCAGGCGCAGCGCCGGCTGCGCGCCGTCGTCCAGCGT
>DWEH01000715.1:0-10826 GCA_018245815.1 Apyrrothrix aesculapus | reverse complement strand
ACGTAACTGGTGAAACGTGGGAGTGTACTACACTCCTCTGCCTAACTCTTCGGGGATTACAGGCGTGATGTTACGTGTTACCTTTATTCACGATGTGGTTGTTGGTTCGTTAAGCTCTAGTGAAAGGAGTATTTAATTTAAAAATAAGTACAACTATTTAATTATTCGTATTATTATTGAATAAGTACAATTATTAAATTAATTTCGAAAACTTCGGAAGTAGTAATTCCCACAGACATTTGAAAATAATTTCAATGCGTGATACCAATTAAGTAACTGATAACAGTATTGCATAAACCTATCTCCATAAATAACATTGTACACAGTACAATTAAATACCGAAATCGTCGAAGAGTCACATACACGAATCTGTTCATCTACTGTCGATTTGAAGGGCAAAATAAATATAGTTATGTTAGTCTGTGGCACAGTAGTAAAGGAAGATAGTGTGGAGTGTACGATAGTAGAAATCCAGACGCATCGTGACGACATTGACTGTCATGTGGTCAGCCATCGATGTGTCAATGAACTTAGTGGTGTCCCAATTCCCTGTGAGCTTTTACTGCTGAAAGTTCATTTGTAACTTCACTGGGAACCAACCTCACAATCAAATAGTAGGCAAAACAAGACATTAGAACGGTTTATTGATACAAAGCAAGCAGAAAAGCAAATAGATCGCAAAATAATTGATGGATAAAGAAGTTAGTAAATGTTAGAAAGACCAAAGATTTGTTATTCTTTCCGACAACGAAATAAAATGAATAAACAAGTAAAATAGTTCTGTTAAAAGTAGAAAATGATATAAAATCAACTACCTTCTAATATTATACTACAATATATTTTATTTAAAACATAGTATAATATTTTATTTAAAATATAGTACAATGGTCCAAAGATCTGAAAACTAGAATCTTGGATCTTTAAAACGCTTTTTTTACATTTCGATATGACCATTTTTCACTGAAATACAGCATATCAAAAAGCACCAAATAATTTAACGGGATCACTCATTCATATTAAGAATAAAATGAACATTAGTAAAAGCAAAATAGTGAGGAACGCGTTACTAAAGCTCAGTGAGGTCATAACCGTATTTTAAATTATGACGAAGCCGTCATTAATCGGAGTGACGAAAGTTGATAACGGTGCCGATATATAAGAAATTATGTTGTAAGCTGTTTGTGCATAACACTAGAATTTTTATTAGCAGCCCGGTACTCATCAATCACTCCCAATCTACAATAACAAGCCGAGCGTATTACCAATTAATTCTAATTGTATTATGAAACCGTTTATAAGTTCTAGGACCATCGCACTTAACTCTATTCGTATTCATCACTCAATGACCGGTGGTCGCATTCTTTTTTTAAATTTACACATACAGCTTATTAAGGCCAATGTTAGATAAGAACCATAGACAAACCGTTCTAAGTAAACTGCCGCGCATTTATGACATGCAAAACTTTTTTTAAATCAAGGCGGCCAAGCCGGTAAAAGGTACATAAATATTACTCAGCCAGTTACACTGTAAAATCTGAGTGTACGATAAAAATCTCAGTCTTCTTAACAAAGCAAAAGAACAATCTGCTTATCAAACGTTTAGTGTGTTACCGACGTAGCTTACTCATTGCAATTGCTCATAGGTATTCGTAAACTGTTAATCGTATTAACGTACTGACTAAATGATTATAACTGACGGAGTATTCACACTCGTTATAGGGTCAAGACCAACAGTTGCTATATTGGAAAAACAAAAATTTTAACTACTATAAATCTACAAAACATATTCGAAATCACAGCCATCATTTGGATCATTTTCGCGTTCAATTGTATCCTCACAAATCGATGAAACACACCGATGTTATTTTCCTGGAGTAAGTTGTGGAAGTCATTTTTTCTTTATTCAATTTTATGCTACATTTATTTCATTAAATTAAATGAATAATCAGCAGGAGTCATACTTATTCACAGCTTCACAGGTTATTGTGAATCCAAATGAATCCAAGCATCTTGGTAGTTTTATTCTATGATCGAAACAAAGTTGCCGATTATAATGAGTGTATTAGTACAGCAAAGATAACATTTACAAATCACGTTATAACAGCAGTCAAAAATATGCAAGAACGTGACAAATAGTTGTGTTTTCTTTCTTATATATCATTAACTTTCAAAACTACATACTTTTCTCAAACTTACACTTCAAAACGCAAGTTCCGTTTGCGACTTATTTATCAACACTTCACCGAGTATCAAGTTGCTTGGTTTCCCCCGTTGTCTGTTTATCAGCAATTTTCTCCAGATTGATGTGTTAAGTCAAAACTCGTGTATTGTGATGCCCTAAGCTGGCCAATGTTTGTAGAGTGGATGCCTTAGCACCGCTGCAAAACCACTCTGCAAATATAGATATACCATAAAACACTCGAGTGCATCCGACCTTTCTTTGAGTACTACACTCAGATTGGAACTCCTCGGACCGTGCCTACCTTCCTTTGTTTTTGGACATGCTTTAATCTTTTTTTTTCGTCGTTTTTGAACGTAAGGTAATCTTTTGAGGATATGAAAAATAATGTAAGAAAATTACTTTACCTCTCTGCCTATATCGTAACAGGTCGCTTGCATGATGATATAATAGTAGTAATAATTTAGGAAGCTACCATATTGCTATCAAAAGTAATTACTGAGACAGAGCGGGAGGATCTTTGATTTACTTACATTTTTCGTTAAAGAAAAATTGCCAGTAAATTCGTTAATTCCTGTTTAGTAATTTTTCGGGTAGATAGGTCAATTTAGGGTTAAGATGTGAATAATAAACTTTGATGTTAATAATTTTTTTACCGACCGATTCTGCATTAGCACCTTTTATTCTCCTTGCAGAGTTCGACGACTTCGTCGCGATTAAAGCAGTTAACGCACACTCAAGTATTTGAAAGGTAAACATGTTTGTGAATCGACAAATATTCTGACTTGGGGTAGACTGGAAAGTACATGCCGCGTTGCGAAATCGAATTATATTTATTCATGATTTTCTAAATTATAAAATGTTGCCAGTATAATGCTATAAGGAATGTCTCTGCTATAAGGAATCTATTAAGAAGATGCATTTAACACGCACTTATTTGTCACCCAGCGCCTTATAATTCATATTTTATATGACCACATGGCACCGTTTCACCGTACGTACAGCATGCCAGCTGTTTAAAATTTGTTATCTGGAATTTTCCCAACTACATTCGACCGTTTGTTTCTCAAACTCATCTAATTAATGCAAACTCACGTCCGTACACCGTTTGAATATGTGTATTTGAATTTTTTAAGCCAAGCGCCATATCGTGTTTATGTTAAATCATGTTTTTATAATTGTCGTGCAAATATTGCGATATGTGAAAAGAACATTATGTAATTACATACCGCGCTACATATATAGACATCTTGTAAGGAGCTCCTTGTTTGCAGCCGGTTGTTTGAATTTGATAATGTTTGATTTGTTATTATAAAATATTTTGGCGGCCGTTTGCATCTTCAATCGAAATATTCGACATTGACATCCGTCAAAGATCCTTGCTTACATAAACTGCATCACCCTTCAAGTTGGCAAAATATTGGTAGATTTTATTATCCCGAAATGAACAATGTCAACGCTCGAAGGTAATTGCTATTGTGTTTTTGTATGGCCAGCTCAATGTTAGTTAAAGAACGTTTGCTACAAACAGACTTAGGTCTGTGTGTCTTTGTCATTTCGTTGCACAAGGCGGTTCGTATACGAAAATAAAGCGAGCGCGCGCTTAAGCGCGTCAGTCGTGAAATCCGCAGGAATTTGATTAAGAAAGAATTTAGTGTTGAAACTGCAAACATGCTAATCGACAGTGCGGCGATTGCGCAATAAAACGTGCCATTTGACCGACACAATCAAGGTACGAGGTATCAGAGGAAGAAAATATGGTTAGTTGGATGCCACCGCGCGACCACACGCCAGAACAATTACTTCGACTTCTTTAATGGAAACCGCAGCGCACAGCTTGGATTCCCTGCCATGTTGTACGTACGCGGGTTCGCGACTCTATTGACTACAACAATAAGTACACTGACTATATGTATGTGTGGCAGCTTGTAAATATTGTCAATGTGTGTGTGCCGATATTATAATATAATCCAAATAGTTTGTGTACAATTAGTACAGATTGATATAGGCATATACGATTTATTAATACAAAAACATACTATCCTGCTGTACATGACAGCACTGGTACTGAAATGAAATTTGGCTTAATGCAGTATTCAAAGGTATTAAGGTAGAGGTACCTTAACAAAATATATTTCATATTAACTCTTGATATCAGTATTTAAACTACGCTACCGTTTGAAGTGTGGATTTCTTTACACAGTAAATAAATACGAACTAAATCAAACAAATAACAATCGCGTTAGCTGCAAAAGTGCATCTGAATGCAGCGCGAGACTCCCAGGAGGGCCAACAGTACGCCCACTCGTTTAATAAAAACAGACAAACACATTAAAGGAAAATCTCAAATCGATAAACACTTTGAGTCTCTTGGCCGCATACAATTTAATTGTACATACGTACGGGACGTGGATGGAGTTTATTTATAAAGCCATACGCGGGGTACCGTCTATTGTTGGTCTCTCGGAACAGGAACGAAGCAGGTTACACAAATAAACACCACGAGCTATTATGTGGACTCCGATTTGCGTCTAAGTTTGCGGTGTACGACTTTATATACGGAAATCAAATGAATACTAAAGGGGAAATATTTCCATTGATGAAGTGTGCAAAACTAAGCAGGACGTCTTTCTAACTAACCTGGTCTTTTAGTATCATATCTACCTTATGTTTAATTCTCGAACGCATCAATATTCCAATAATAGATAACCAGTAAGCTCAAGTGGATGGTACTACAATCTCCAAAACATAATTTCATTACCACATCTTTGCTCAGTTATCACGCTGTCAGCCTGAACTAAGGCCTCTAAGATAAGGATAATTGTTTGATATCTAACATCTTTTTATATCTGCAACAACTCTTAAATTATTTAATAAAGTATTTTTTTAAATATTTATAGTACTAACCGCCCTGTGTACCTAACACAGGACGACGAGACACCTAATGGAAAAGATCTTCATTGCTTATGGGTATATGACCCACTTTGTCAATGCATTTTCGTCTTTAAAAGAGATCTCTCAATATCTTATTAAATTTTATAATGCAGCCTTGGTACTCCCACAACTAATATGGTACAGTAAGTAACATCGGAACACCCCACCCAACTCATTTCAAATTTGCAACACAACCGGAAAGTCTATGCAAAGGTTCTAAATAGGTATTTCCTAAACTTTTCAAGCTTTTACCACGACCTCACTATCACAATACAATTCTTTAATACTGAACCATTGTAACACTCGGGTATATCCATATTTCATTCGCCCACTAATGCCTTGAGTCAACTGTAAATTGTTGAAATTAGGAAAAGCAAACTTTAATACACGGATTGAAATTCCATTCGTATTATGTTTGAGCCGTCTAAATATAGCAGAGGCTAACTATCTTTTTCCTCGGCGATTACAATACGCAATCACATCGCCACCCATTGAACTTAATAAATAAATAAATAAAATAAACTTGTAGGCTTGAAGATATCTGTAATGTTTATCTGAATTACCAGGAGTTCAGCGCCTAGCAAGCATTGTAGGTGTACATATTTATTATCTCTAACAGAGAACTTGCGGATTTACTGGAATCGAGTGCCTCATGGGCTGCAAACTATATTGCTCGCTTGTGATAAAATGGCACTGAGCAATGAAAGTGACGTATATATGCAGGAAATGTCAAAAGGTATTATCGTGCGATTATAGCAGAACCGCATAGTTAGAGCGTGTTTTAACTTAACCTATTTGCATACATGTGTTTAGCAATTTCACATGCTCTTGTAAATAAAGGCTCAGTACGAGTAAAACAAGACACGACTAACAAATTTTCACTTCTAACAAACATTTGTGTTCTTATAGTTCGAACAGCCATTGACGAGTTAATCAACGTTTTCCTGTGTACTGTGTTATGCACGCATCCATTCAAATTAACTTAACAAAATGACACCAAACGAACACTTAATTAATGAATTATTTTGAATAAGGAATGGTTTTAAATAAGGAACTAACATATTTTCATTTCTTACAAGTTTCTCATAGTTAGAATATCTATTGACGAGTCAATCTATGTTTTCTACTTACTTACGAGTACGCATGCATTCATCAAAATTAACAAAATGACACCAAGCCGACACTTAATTAAAACGGAATAATTTTAAATATGTAACGTGTTAAACGCTCAAGTATACATTTGGTGAAAATTTGTGTGATCTCATGTAGGCCGTCTCAAATTTCAAGCCGGAACCCGTCAGTTGTTATCTAACGTGTTAACAGCGTATCATCGAAACTCATAGAAAGTTCTGGTACTAATTAAAACTAACATAACATCACGTCTGTATTATACCAAAGGGTTAGGCAGAGGAGTGTAGTAGTTACTTCCACTTTTCACTAATTAAGTTATACATCACAAGGAATAGTGGGTGAGGCTATTGCCATGCACCGGGCACAAATCCAGACTCCGAGCCACTACTAGAAATTTTAACTAGAAATTCTAAGTTAGAAAACCCCGATTGTACTTGTCAGACCCGGGGATCTGAACCAAGACCTCTTGCTGGGCAGTCGCGCTTGCAACCACTAGATCAACGAAGCAGTTATTAAAACTAATTTTACGAATTGCAAGACGATATTATTATTGTGACATATAAAAGCACAATCGCCGATACGAGCGTTCCCAGAACATGTCAAATGAACCATTTTAGTTGAGAGATTACAACATTGTCACCCCGTCCTCTGAAACACAAAACCTCTTTGTACTGCGATCAGTAACATATCGTTACTTACTTATCATATAGTTCGGTCAATAAAATAGGCTGTATTTATTAATTTAATGATATTCATAAGAGATAACAACGTGATGAGCGGTAAAGTTATCATTTAAGCATATATGTAGCAGTTATAATGCCTTAGACGTGAGAAACTTATAAACCTGACACATTTATTTGTAAAAGTTTGGTTTTATTCATATTAGTAAACGAAGACCTAAGCCTTCTCACGTTGAGAGGAGACCCGTGTCCAACGGGGAGTGTTAATGAGGATACACAAGGCCTTCAAATAGGCCGTTAAAAGACCTAAATATGTTTACGCAGTCGTTTATAACCAGTGGCAGTAAAAAAGTTACCTAGATAGGACGATTTGGTTGACGTTTTAGTAAACACCAAGATTAATGTAGTGTAACATTAAAAGGTGGAAGGAGAGCTCTTAACTGCCAACTTTGTTGTATACAACGATGTATGTGCAGTCATACAATTATACCCACACAAGTATACGCGCGTACATATCCATTAAGCTCAAACATTTCATTATATAGTTATGAGTGATGAATGTAGAAGAAAAAACCCAGCTCTGTAACGATAGATATATATGTCACTCAGTGGTCTCTCCCTACGTTACGACATAATAATAAATTATGTGATACATAGACGCGCACAACCTCGTCCCACGCTAAAAATATACTCCGATCTGTTTTTCCAAACGCACAAAAAGAAGTATAACTTTAATCATTTCAGTGTATTCATACATTCGATTTCCAACTCGCGTGCCCTCTGCCGTAAAAACCCCTCTGGGTAGACATACGTCCAGCTGTGGACCAAGATAGGCTGATGGTGAGACTGATCATCCATATTATGACACGGAGGGAAGATTATAATTCAAATTTCGAACAATAAGTTAGTTAATGCAATCAAAAGTGCAATGGCATACAATAGGCATGGCGATAAGGGCGCTTGACATAGAATCGTCCTGAACGAACTGTAACCCAGTTCTAACTGAAGACGTATCTCGAGTATCCCAGACACTTCCGGTCAAGTGGCGCTGTGTTGCCATCATTATCACTTTGCGCTCTCGATGGCCGATGCTTTTTATTCTACTATTGAACGTTATTTTTGAACGCTTCTTAATTTGGATTTTTTTAATATTCCTTTTTTATTCTACTATTAAACGTTATTATTTGTAACACTTATTGAGTTCGACTTTTTACTAACGTGTTTGTTGTAGCAATGTTTTTTATATTTGTTTATCTCATTAATTATGTTTTATAAGGGTCTGCAGCAAATATTACTAAGAAACTTTTTTTAAATTATGTACAAGCCATATTTTTTTTAGGGGATCTTTACTACTATTGCTCTTTTGAAAGTAAACCCAGTACATACTCTTTTGAAATGTTTCTTCTGCAAACAAAACCAAAAGTTCAAAAATCGTGATAGCAAATTACTGAGCACATATAAAAATAACTTATTGTCCTTCCAAACATTGTCGAAAATTTAATATTCATTTGCAGTACACTAAAATGTTTTTGATAGAGAGTAGCGTGGAAGTAACAAAACGTAATATCACACTTGTAATCCTGGAAGAGGTAGTCAGAGGAGTGTAGTACATTCCCACATTTTACCAGTTACCTTTACGTTCCACTATGGAATCGGGGGTGAGCCTATTGCCATGCACCGGGCACAAAACCAGACCCCGAGCCACTACTAGAAATTTCTACTAGAAAATGTAATTTTAAAAACCCAATAGCGCCCGACTCGGGATTTGAACCCAGGACCTCTCGATCGTCAGTCGCGCTTGCAACCACTCGACCAACGAAGCAGTGAAAGTAACATAACATTTCTATTAAAAAACTACATAGTATGTTCAACTAACGTCAAAACTCAGAACTGGTTTCTAACATCATACTCTATCAATGTGGCTACGATTATCATCTACATTTTTTTCAAAGTTATGCAATACTGTCAAAATCTGTCTTCTTACGTTACACGTCGGACTTCTACAAACTGTTATTACAACGCAAATGTGACTAATTAATTATTCACACATCATCATTAATTCATGTCAGCGCGGTGTCAAATGTACGTACAGTGTCACGATTTTCTCCGAACAATACAATGGTTCAAGATAACACGGAGTCATCATTGTGGTATTTTATCTCACGAGGAGTCATTAAGTCTGGCTACTAAAAAGATAATCTTTATTTTCGTCAACGTAACATCACGCCCGTAATCCCCGCAGAGGTAAGCAGAGATG
This sequence comes from Apyrrothrix aesculapus, assembly GCA_018245815.1. NCBI lineage: Eukaryota > Metazoa > Arthropoda > Insecta > Lepidoptera > Hesperiidae > Apyrrothrix > Apyrrothrix aesculapus. Next base: position 1,645 of record DWEH01000715.1, on the reverse strand, counting down.
TGTACACATCCAGGTTTCACCAATAACTTTTACGTCCCGCTATGAAATTGGGGGTGAGAATATTGCTCTACACCGGGCACAAATCCAAACTCGGAGCCACTATTAGACATTTCGGGGATCGAACCATCGGACCTCTCGATCAGTAGCGGACTTACAATGACTCGACAAACGAGGCAGTCATTTTCATAGACGTTGACGTATATAATGCGTCAGAAGTTTTTCCCTCTCAATTATCAAGTCCAGAAGGGCACGAGTTTAGTCGAGCAAAATATTATGCGTATATTTTGGGTTTTTTGCTTAATACCAATATGTTTTTAGCATATCTATGTTGCGGTATTTTTATATGATTTATTAAAAATGATCTTATGTTTCGCGTAACAGAAAATTGAGGTGATGGTATTCATTGTAAATCGTGACGTTTTACGTATTTCACTATAAAACAAGAGCAACATCTAATTCATTTAAGATATCATGTTGGATAAAATGTCTGAATATAGCTTCTGAAGTTTGTAACATATTGAATAAAAAAGAATTTAGCAGATACCTTTAAAATCATTTGAAATTATTTTTTGTAAAAAAAATTACAGATACAATTTTCCAATTAATCTTCCGCTTTTACTACATCAATTTTCAAAATTCACATTGAAAGAAATTGACACAGAGCAGATTTTATGTTCAAGTAAAAAGTAAAATAAGTACACAACGTAACATCACGTTTGTAATCCCCGGTAGGCAGAGGAGTGTAATACACTCCCACGTTTCATCAGCTACGTTTACGTCCCACTATGGAATAGGTGATGAGTAAGTAAACAAAATTATATAAATGTTAGCATCACACTGGGTATTTTATCGCCGCATCATGCATTATCAGCCATGAAATCGGCCTATAAGTGTTGAATTCGCACAACACGCTCGCGTGCTGAAAGTGGGTGAACGCGCTCAAATGAGGTTGAGGTCACCGAATTAATCCAATTGATATTAGAAGCCGCTTCAATGTGTTGCCAGTTTCACACTGACCCTTTCGATACAAGACTGAAAATGCTTAATTTTGAAGGCGCTACGTATGAGTACAACAACCTCGCGTTTAGTAATCGACAGTATGCGTAAACATTTAGCGTTTTTTTCATCGCATTGAAAATTACCGAACCATTAAATAAGTTAACGTTCGTTATTATTCTGCCTGCCATCAAAATACCGCAGAAATTGTTCTTTAAATAAATATTATTTACTTATAACTTTTTGTGCTTTTCAGTAATGTTCTAAATAAATACAAATATCTTACACGAACATGGAAGACTGGTAATCTGAATATTCATATAGAACCTTGACCAATAGATTCGTCTGCATTGCGGACTTGTCTCTAGCTGTGACGTGTCAAATACCTGAGTATGTTAATTTGAAATTTCCTCTAAAGAAACTTGAAAATTTCTTGAAGAAGCCGTTAGCTACTGGACTCGAGCGGTTGTAAACATTGTACGAATGTCTCGTCTACTTGATTTAATTATAGTGGGTATCCCATTTTTAAAATTACTTTTCAATGTCAGTTCCAATTTTATAAAAATAATATAATGTAAGGAAGATGTTTTGTATGAAAGAGAGTATTGGTGTAAAAATGAGAAAGGGCATGCTCCGATGGTTCGGACAT
>DWEH01000714.1:0-10827 GCA_018245815.1 Apyrrothrix aesculapus | reverse complement strand
CATTATTTATCTCACTTTTTGCGAGTCGTTTGCATTAATTTTTGAGGGCGGCATCTGCGGGTAATAGCATCTCGAACTCGTATATTATTATCATTTATTGAATTTATCAACCCCAAAAACCCTCTTCTGAAAAATTGACACCTATTAGGGTAGATCGGTTGGGACCTGTTAATGTCTGCTCGGCATTATGTAAAACGGCGATATACAATATTGTATATATGTGTGTAAATTATTGCCGAAATTCTATCCGTTTGTGTAAATTCAAAGTTATAAACGTAACAAAGAATGATATCGGAATATTAAAATATATTGCAACCGAAGTACCACTTAAATAAATATTCTTAATAAACACAAATAATATTAGCCGTAATTCCTTTGACGTCTCATAGTTCCCCTTTAGTTGTTGAACGCCTAGCACACTTCATCCTGCGTACATATGCGTGGAGACTCGAATTCCTTTCTGAACTTTACGGTGGATATTTTAAATGATCGTTAAGGTCTCCGACAAGGTTTAACCATTGTTGCTTGACGATACCGGAATTGACAATTTAATGCGCTCTACGAACCACGGAAGCGCTCGTTCAAATTCACCTTCAGTGGCCATCCAAGTAAGAATGGTTGCTTAACTTTACTGATTGCTTGTAACCCGCAACAGTGTCAGGCTACAAACTCTTCTACAGCATGATCGAATACTTTAAAGGTGTCATAAACAGGAGTGCTATGGCACGGGGCAATAAAAAATACTTCTCGCTGAGAGATAATACACACGACCATCTACATGATCAATTTTAGTTCTTATTTGTAATGGGATACAGGTGGTTTTGGGATGCAGCGCTCTCCTAATTTAAATCATTTATATAGATACACATAAATTAAAAAGGGGTGGTAAACAATTTGTCGATATTATTATCTAGATGGTATTTAGCCATTTAGATAATAACATGATAATAATAATAGAGTAGGCGAGTTCTGGAGTGGAGACGACAGCTCGGCAAACGTAGTGTAGGACGCCCTCCGGCCAGGTGGGATGACGATCTGCGAAAGGCTGCAGGCAGAAGTTGGATGCGGCAAGCCGAGGACTGGGCGCGATGGCGCTCTCTGGGGGAGGCCTATGTCCAGCAGTGGACTGAGATAGGCTGGTGATGATGATGATGATGTGTTTTATCACTTTCAATAATAATTAGACGCCACAATTGTGTCCCGTTATTGCAATACTTTTTAACGAAAATAATTTCATCCTTTCATAATTACCCATTGCTCTGTTTCGTCTTGTCCAATGGGTATCCAAAATCATAGACAATCGAAATCAAAAAGGACAACATTGCACCTGTAACATTTCAACGGCACCGCTTTCAAGTAAAATAGAGCCGAAAACGACAGGTGCGAAATCTTTGCCCACCGGGGGTCCCAACCTGTCGACTACCCATAAAAAACAACCCATAACCTTAATTGATAGGAATAGTTAACCTTTAAACGTTATATCTCGTTTCCTTCACATAAATAGTCAATGATTCTAATCTCATTTTTTGTTATTTTATACGTCTAGTCAGCGGTCGTTTTATTTTCGGGTGCTTATCCAAATAGCAGCCGATATATCGTTATTTTGTAATAAACAGTCCATTCTTTGTCATTCGATATTTTCGAGATTATACCAATGAGATTAATCGAAATCATCTTGGCGCCGTCTGTTTCAATGTAGACAATAATGTCTGCTGTCAAATTAGGAAGTGTGGACAGGCGGCCATTTGAAATTTTAGTTCGAGTGAAATACATTATTTGTAGTTATTGCTCAAAAGTGAAATTTGTTACGAAAAAACAATTATTACAATGAGTGCTAGTTATGTAGTTATGTAGCTATGTAAGTAATAAAAATTACTAAGCAGGTACAAAATATATATAAAGGATTTTGACTAAATCGCTATGTTACTATAATAATCTATGTATATTCGTACTTCATATGTTTTTGTATCATTCGAGAAAGTGACGGAAAGTGACTAAACAAATTATCGCGTACTCCTGTCTCCAGTACTCGTAGGTAGATTAAGAGCATTCTTCTGAGGTTTTTTCTGAGCGCTACCACATGGGCTCTTTAAGGAGGGTGCAAAAATAGCTCTTCTTTGAAGCCTGCAGCTCATTGCCCACTCCTCGCATGTTGGAAATGTCCGTAGGCGATGGTGATCACTTACCATAAGCTGGTTCCATTTACCGTCTGGCTAAACTCATTTAATTTACTTATTAAAATCAACTTGACACATTTTGCATACGCGGTTATTAATGATTAGCCATAAAATGAAATTAAACCTGTTTCTAATTGTATTAGGTTTCGCAATGAACCTAAATGTTAGAAACTTCTCTAGATATTATTTTAAGCTCGAAACTCGCTGTTACGTTTATTTCGCCGGAAGCTTAGCTTTGAATGTATGTTGTTAGGAATATGCTTTGCTATATTAAAAATAAAATACACAAAGACAGTTTCAAAGCATATAATGTCATTCGAGTCCTTTTTGTGTTATATTAATACAGTAGTTGTACAATGGAAAATAAAATAGTATTTAATTATATTTAGTATTGCATTTAGAATATCCAAAAGCCCTTCTGTTAATCCTTATGTATTTTCATAATATAGTAAGTGTTTTGAAAGTATTGTAAAATAAACCTAAATGTAACATCACGCCTGTAATCTCCGAAGAGGTAGGCAGAGGAGTGTAGTACACTACCACGTTTCATCAGTTACGTTTACGTCCCATTATGGAATAGGTGGTGAGTCTGTTGCCTTACACCGGGCACTAATCCAGACTCCGAGCCATTACTAGAAATTTCTACAAGAAAATCTAAATTAGGAAAATCCAATAGTACCCGACCCGGGATTTGAATCCAGGACCTCTCGATCGGCAGTCTCGCTTCCAGCCAACACGACCAACGAGACAGTGAGTATTATAAAATATTATAAATTCAACAATATAAACAAAGTCACTCATGATACTTGAAACCTATTAACCAAATCAGAATACAAAATTACTCAAATCAACCCAAAAAATACATTATTATAATTTTAAAGTTTTGCACCCCTGCTAAATGGACGGTACAGGTGCATAAAAGTTTATTTCCAAGTTGCCGAGCGTAAGTCGTCCTAAACCAGGATGAGCTTGAGCGCGAGAGTAGCTGTTTTAATAAAATATAAACTCACTGAAACTCTTCACTTTTGTTACAAGAATAGAAGAGAAAAACAAAAGACACGTAATGGTTGGGGCACCTTAATCTGACGCTGCTGGGCTCCGGGACCACCTTAAAGATGCTTGCTTGCTACACTATCGTGAGGATATGTTAGCCTAAGCGTCACTCCGAAGGTTGAATACTGCTTTGGATGTCATTAACAAAGCTTATAATCTATTATGTTACGGCAGGCTGTGGTCCTACCTCTTATCATCCTGAGACGAGATCTGTATTCAATGGTAAAACAACAGAAGTCTTTTATGACGATGCTGATATAATGACATTGACCGGGACCAGCAATTTCCGAAGTTTCTTTTGCGGTTTAACGGACACTTTTCAATAGTTAATTCTAACTGATATTTTTAAATTTACCGTCGTCGTGAATATTCCAAAGCCCTTGAGACCTTTACTCTTGTATATATGCGGTAACCACTAATGGTAAGTTTTTAAGATTGCACATCAACAACTTGCACATTAAATCTCAACAAGATAAATTATCCAAAATCAAATAACCACTGAGCAGCTTGTTTCGCTACTTTTTATTTATTGAAACAATATGTATATTTTGGCATAATTCAATACTTACAATTTTAAACAAATTTAATTACAATAGAAACAATGTTTACCTAAGTAATATGATATTGACTAACATAGAAAACTTGAACTTTTAACCCGCTTTAAACGAACGTTTATGTTTTTTTCTTGCATAGCATCAAATCGTTTATCAGATCCATCGATAATGATACGGGTGACAGTGGACAATAGGACAGGGCCCGCCGGAGCTACGTCACTGCGCTCGCTGGCGCATATCTCGCCATCTACATGGACACACGACGACGCACTACCGACAGCATTATGTGGCCCATTGTGTAGTGCGGTGTACTAGAGTACACAACATATCCCTGCTTGAGGAGAACGATTTATGAAGATTATAATTTAGATACTTATAAAATGCATGTAAAACTACTTATCAATAATCACCATCATCACCATGGTCCTCTTCACCCTTTTAGCATTCCGCTTTTGGTCACGGGCTCCTCTGAGAATGAAAAGGGTTAAGGTCAAGCTGCCACTCTGGCAAGATGCTAGTGATAATTGTAAAGTGTGTAGATTTTCTCACTGTGCTTTCCTTAGCAGTTACAGCATGTGCTATTTAATCTTAAAAATAATATTTTTTATAAAGGGGTCACCAGAATTTGAAGCTGGGATCCCCGGAGTGAAAGATGAGTTCTAAACCACAAAGCAATCGTTGTTTACAACAATACGTCAGTCATATATCTCGTCATACCTTTAGTTTCTAAAGCCCCTTTAACCCACATTGAAAACTGAACCACACAATATATTAAGTATTGTCAGGTAATTATGTATTGAACAGTCATACAAAACAAAATCCGCTGTCCACGTCTCATTCTGTGACAGCCTTTTATTTTTACTGTTCTCCCACAGTGCTGCATTGAGGTGTTCCAGGATAGAAGACGTAGCGGGCATACACACCCTGGACCAGAAAGCAACACATTAGATGATTTAAGTGGCCAGTTATGTTTGAGTATAATAAAAAACACAAAAGCACTTCAAAATATTTTTACGGTAATGCAGATATGTAAATATGACATAAACATTTTTGTTCTAAACTTAATTTTGTTATTTGGTTTTTACTACTATTTCTGTTCTATTCAAAATTCGTATATAATTATACAAGCATGTTGCATCCCTTGCCATGCATATGTTCATGCTAAAATGTAAAAGATATTTAATTTGAATTCTAAACATGAATATTAGGTGCAGTGAAATAAGCTTTTCGTAGAGGAATTTTGCGCCAAAGCCTATAGAAATGAAAGGGGTAATGGATACTGGTGCAAGTATTTCAAAAAGGCTTTCACGTTTGCTTTACTGTAAATATAAACTCTGTATAGGCTTGCATTTGAATTATGTAATGATTTCAAATAAATTGAAGACGTTAAATTCAACGTCTAATGGATGAACTGTTTAAAAGGAAGTAGATTCTATTCAAACGTCGCCGTGTTGAATTTTCTTAGTGAATTCTGTTTTCCCAGTAGTGAATATGAAGAGTACAGCTTCTTTAATTTAATCAAATGAATTCTATTTTATTAAATTAATTCCATTATATTGATTGTATTAAGATTATTCCACTCAATTTTTTTTTATTTTAGTATGTAATAATAAAAAATAATGATAATTTAATGTATAGAGTATATAACTGTGTATTCTGACATGACATTTTTAATGACAGTCCTACGATTTGAATGCAGTATCTTTGTTAAAAAATCGTGTTGGTTGCAAACGCGACTGCCGAAAGGTCCTGGGTTCAAATCCCGGGTCGGGTACTATTAGATTTTTCTAATTTTGATTTTCTAGTAGTGACTCGGAGTCTGCGTATATGCCCGGTGTATGGCAATAGACTCACCACCTATTCCATAATGGGACGTAAAAGTAACTGGTGAAACGTGGGAGTGTACTATACTCCTCTGCCTACCTCTTTGGGGTTTACAGGCGTGATGTTATGTTAAATTATGTAATTAATTGGGATAAAACATTAATGTCTTTCGGCTCCTATCTTAAAATGTGAAACCGGTTAAGACATATTTAAAGCAATTGCCAATTGATCGTATAAATTTAATTAATAAGATAACTTACTTCATATGAGTGCTAACACTGTTTATAAGTTATACAGATACATTTCTAACGTCCTAAATTCAGGACTTTGTGCGAGAATTGTCCTCAATAGACTGCCGTTATATACAAAGCCGACTTAACATTCATTTAAAACGTTTTGTTATGATAACATTTGGGATTTGCTTAACATAATCTCAAAATTTCTAATCAAAATTCACATATCGGTACAAAAACAGTTTAGCTCATAACGGTATCACGCTCATTATAACATTCGTGTAGCTGTTACAACTACACACAGTGTGTGTGCATAAACAGTCTCTAATAGATTTTAGACTGACATTGATGCGTAGATAAGATCGCGCTGGTCGATTCATTAGCCGTAATGATATGGTTCGTTAATCTAGGACAATTGGCTATTCGGGTTGTGAAATCTATGCGCTATTCGCTCCCAAATGCTTTACAGCGGCCATGTCCGGTGAAATTGGTAAAATTGGTCTCGAGTGCTTGAGAAGTCACGGTGTGATCACAGCTAATGACGTTTTATGAACCTTGTCGGTTAGCGTGTCCCGTTGTTTGATTCAATTTGAGACAGCTTTTGTATGTTGTAAGTGTTTACGACGGCAACGCAAATGCATTTCGTTTGGTTACCTACGTGTGGGACAACAGCATGTTCAGTGTGGCATAAAATTCATAATGGTCCTCGTCTGTGTGGTATTTATATCAAGATAAGTTAAAATATGTTACTAAATTAAGCGTTAAAGGTATCGATTGTTAAATTATCAAAAACTTCATTATTAAACACATTATTATCAAACAACGAGACTATTTTGTAAAACTTAGCTAACTATCTTAAATTATTAGAGTTATTGAAATAGAAATGTAACGTTACGTAACGTATGACAAAATTTTTGATTAATTAATTTTCGATTTTTAATATTCTTTCGTGACACATAAAGGTCATTTGGCATGAATTTGACTACAGAATACGGTCCGTCAACTATGATGAGTCATATTATTCTTTGTAAAATAATCAATTAAATAGTTGGGAGAATCTGGATTAGATATTATCTGATCTCTTTCGGCATATGCGTACATTCGTAAGGCCCATAACAAGAATGTAGTTGGAGAAACGATCTTGATACTTTTAGCTAACAAAACAAATGAATAAAATAATGTCTTGCTTTGATTATGGTTATGTCCATTTTTGGTCTAATATTAATAATTCCATTGTAAAATCATTGATTTTTTAAGTGGTCAGTGATAAAATTATTATATACATATTTTTATAGTCCCAATAGAGGCTGTCTCTATTGCAAAACAAATACGAAATAACGAGGTGCGGAAATACTTCTAATTGGTCAATAACTTTCAAACACATTGGATATTTTAAAAATCTATTACCTATATGTGTGCCTTACATATCCGTTAAAATTTTCAAATGTAGACGAGTGTAATACGTATAATTATTGTTTAATAAAATTATTTCTTCTACTGTTGTACTAATTGATGTTACAAGGTAAAAAATGTTAGGAAAAACCAGTAAATAAACTGAACAGCAATACAGTATCAAAACGACTTAACCCTGCAGTAGTGACGGTTAACCTCGCCATGTTTGGGTACGGACTGGCCAGGCATTTGGAGTATTGTCAGTGATATAATTGAAACAGCGGGGGCCTCCCGGACCGGTCCAACGCGCATCGCCCGAAACATAGGAAACAATGTTTTGTATGAAAACTTTTATCTAGTACACTTTAATTGCCTTCATATACTTTAATTAGAATTGGATCGCGTTGTTCATGATTAATGTTCTACTATAAATAAGACGTGAAGATGACTCTCAAGAATGCACCGACCGTTACGGGTTAATATGGGGCAATACATATGTGTTCGGAGGGAACAAAAGAGAAAAGTCATTTATACGAGAACTCATTAAGAATTAATTATCATTTTTTATTAACAAAATAATCACAGCAGATTTAGGTTGTGGTACAATAAAACAAGGATTGCGATATAAAATACAAATAAAGAAAACATGGACAGTAACCGAAATAAATAAAACTAAAAACGTATCGTCACGCCTATAATCCCCGAAGAGGTAGGCAGAGATTGTAGTATACTCCCACGTTTCTATTATAGCAATATATGAATTCATATAAGTAATAAAATAAAACTGACTTGACTTGAGGACTTGACTGTCTCGTTGATCGTGTTGGTTGCAAGCGCCACTGCTGATCGTAAGGTTCTCGGTTCCAACCCCGTTTCCCGTATTATTAGATTTTTCTAACTTAGATTTTCCAGGTGAACGGTGAAGGAAAACATCGTGAGGAAACCTGCACACCTTAGATTTCATTTAAAAAAAAAATGTTTTTTAAGATGTGTGAAGTCTGCCAATCCGCACTTGGCCAGCGTGGTAGACTATGGCCTTAACCCTCTTATGTGCCCGGTGAATGGCAATAGACTCACCACCTATTCCATATTGGGACGTAAACGTAACTGTTGAAACGTGGGAGTGTAATACACTCTTCGCCTACCTCTTCGGGGATTACAGGCGTGATGTTACGTTTTTTATGTATGTACAAAGACGATGGACGGCTGGAGGAGAGTGGCCACTATCCAACCCAATTGACATTCCAGAAAGTTCGGGGGCAATTCAAACAGTCAATTTGTAGGTAAAGTGAAGTGAAATTTATGTTACTTATATAAGGTTCCTATCAGATTGTGGAATAAAGTCCTTACAGCCGATTACCGCCGCCATCGCCAAGGCCTATGAAATACATAAGAACTTTTTAAGGCCCATTGTTTTATGGCATCCTGAAATTTTCATTAACAAATCGTTTTATTTGTGTTTGTTAGTGAAACGTTATTTATTGGTTCGTAATTGGGATAACATTGGGATCACTCAGTAAGTGCCACCTGACAGTCTAGGCAAATCCGATGCAATGGTGGCCAGACAGCTGATAAACGTGTTTATGTTAATATATGCATGCATATGTAGAATGCTACAGCTAGACGTAGAGAGAACATGCGCGCTCATCACACAAATATTTGTCCTGGATGGAAACGGAGCGCACTAAAAGAAATAAACAATTTCAATCAATTAGGTATTCGAATCAAAATAGAGCGTTTGGGTTACGACCATTTGTCTGTGGAAGGAGACGTAAATATATTCTGAAATCGTTACACTTATTTCTCTGGCGAGGGGTAGAAAAAATGAAAGATATATGCCTATATGTATGCCTGTATTACTGACCTAAAAAGTAAAAACTGCTTATTGGACGCCGCGAGTGTTTATAAATGAGCTGCTTCACTGCGGTTATGTGGCCGATATAAATGGCGGTTCTTTTCGTCTGTGACATTTTAATGTTAAATTAAGTACAATGCTTCATTACACTGGTAAGTGTGTTTTTCTATCACCATGTTGCGGAAAAGTATGTAAATTGATTTAATTAAACGTAACATCACGCCAGTAATCCCCGTAGATGTAGACAGAGGAGTGAAGCACACTCCCACGCTTCACCAGTTACGTGCTACTATTGTATTAATACTAAATTAACCTTATTGTCATAATTATTATCATTAACCTTACTATTATTATCACCGGAGAGTACCGATTGTCAAATATCTCTATCCTTACCAACCTGACGTGCTTCTTATACATTTATCCATCTGTTCATAAACACGCTGAATTCCGAGACTTCTGATTCCTGTTTTTGACACCTGCGTCCATCAACATTCGCATTGTATATCTGTTTTGTCATTCTTTCATCTGTCGTTCTCTTCTGCCTGCTTCCTATCTGCCGAACTAAATTTACACGAGCGGAACAGCTATGCTTATCAGTACTGCACTCAATTTCTTTTGCATTTTTCAACACTCACACATGAATAAGCTCGTGAATTTACCGAACTGCTCAACGGGTTACAAAAGTGGACCTGTCTTTTAAATATTTACGAGAACAGTCGAGTGCATTCGATGTTATTGTTGTATGTACGTTGTCGGGTAAATTCGAAAACGGGTGTATGTCAACTGGGTCATGGAATGTCTTTTTTTAATAATAAAATTGTAAATTTAAACAGAAAATACACACATTACTGTTTACTAAAAAGTTTTATCTAAGAGCTGGGTTCGTTTTGAGAATGGATTTATTCATCTACAGTCAATGATATTTTAAAGGATTAGTACTAACAGATCGAGGACCGCTGCAAAGCGTAATATCAGATCGTGGGATTGGATCAACAAAATCGTCTATTGTGGTTTTCTAGGCGATTTTAATTAAACGTCTTATATGCACGTCCGCATCAAAGAAAAAATCCGTGTACAAGATAAAAATCTGATCATTTTCTAAAGGGACCACGGTGGCATACATTACATACAAGAGGAGTGGCTCCTCGCTGCGGGCTTATAGCCGCTGCTCGCATTCAATTCCTGCTTTATAAATTTTTTAAAAGGTACAAACACAACATAGTGAACTCCAACAATACATAGGAAGGAAAAATCATAACCTATTCCATTTTGTTTACAATTATTTCAATAGCTAATTTAACAAGAGGAAGTGTTAATTATTGAAGTTATCTGTGTCTGGTAGTTATAGTTTTTGGTGGTAGACCATAGAATAGTTCATTAGGCTTTTAATTTAAGACAATTTTAGGTGATTATGGTGATGGTTATCATAATGGCGATGAATGTGATCATGATCATGATCATGATGATGATGATGATGGTGATGATGATGATGATGATGATGATGATGAAGATGATGATGATGATCATGATGATGAAGATGATGATCATGGTGGTGATTACCCAGTAATCATACATAGTAAAGCAATCCAGAAACTACACCACTGATTCTGTTTTAGAAACTCGCTTTGTGGTGTAGAAAACAGCGTCTCACTCCGGTGGGCCTGGGTTCAAATCGTGGCGCGCACCTATTTCCAAAAAATGTGCGTGTTAAGGTTAAACATCACTTGTTGTGATTGCGA
>DWEH01000713.1:0-10831 GCA_018245815.1 Apyrrothrix aesculapus | reverse complement strand
CTGGGGTTGATTACAAATGTCCATGGGCGGCAGTAGCCACTTACCATCAGGTGGACTGCATGCTCGTCTGATACTTCATTATTATCAAAAAAATATGTTGCCATGATTACAAGTACTTACTTCCATCACATATAGTAGGAAGCGATATGTTTTTCTGACTGTGTCTGTGTACATTGACTGAATTTGTCTACATATAATTTACGTAGACACATATTTATGATTATCCTATAGTGTAATGTCCAGTTAAGTGAACTAATAAAACAAATAGCTTCTACGTCTTTATTCTCAACCCAATTATAGTTCTACCACTAATTCAATAATTTAAATTAAATACTTATAGAATAGGATTACTACCTTATTACAATTTTTATAGACTTATAACGTAAAAAAAACATAATATCACGCCTGTAATCCCCGAAGAAGTAGACAGAAGAGTATAGTATACTCCCACGTTTCACCAGTTTACGTTCCATTATGGAATGGGTGGTGACTCTATTGCCATACACCGGACATAAATTCAGAGTCCGAGCCACTGCTAGAAATTTTTACTAGAACATCTAAGTTAGAAAAATACAATAGTACCCGACCCGGGATTTGAACCCTAGACCTCTCGATCGCGCGCGCTTGCAACCAACACAACCAACGAGACAGTCACCAACTGTTACTAATTCTGATCGATTTAAAAGATAAGATTCATACCATCAACGCAGAGCCATATATTCCAACATGACTTATTTTCCTGAAATGTAATTTGTGATGAACCACGTCGAATGCTTTCCAAAAATCAGTATAGATCATATGAATATCGTACTTATCTTCAAATGCTTTTATAATGTCACTGACGTAGCCAACAAAGTTAGACGTGGTTGACCTGCCTGGTAAAAACCTATGTTGGTATTCGCAAAAAAAAAAAAGGTTCGAAATGGTTATAAATCTCGGAATGAGAGCTTTAAATAATTTTTTAAAAGCAGATAGGATAGAAATTGGCCAGCAGTTTGAAATATCGTTAGATCACCTTTTTCGTGGATAGGAGTATACATTACTCCTATAGCAAGCAAGCTTATATTTTGTGGGAAAATATCCACAAGACAGATTTATTAAAAATATGATGAAATGGTTCAGAATGGTACAGGGAGCTATTTTTTTTCAATAATGGAGGAATGGAGCTAGGGCCTGGTCCTTTATTCGTGTCAAGTTGTTCAAGAGATATGGATATCTCTGTTTCAGAAAGGTAACATGATGTCATTGGTTCACTCCGATTCATCTTATCATTAGTTACTGGAGCACATGTTAAAGTGTAATTAGTTTTATGGATCAAGTGAAAATATTCTGAGAAAAGCTCACTTATTTCCTGACCACCCTGAGCTGATTTCACCTGGAATTATATTTTTGTTTGACCTTAAAGATAAAAGTCTAAAATAATGTTTGGTCTTTTTTAAGACTTTTTTTAACAACCGCTTTGAAATTATTAAGACATCCATGCTTAATTTTATCACAACATTCTCTGAGCAGTTGATACGTCAACAAATCTCTAGGGTTATTATACTTTTTATATTTATTATGAAATTTCACTTTTTCTTTGAACGTTTTTTGGAAAGAGCGACCGAATCGAGAAGGGTATTGATTGCTACTACTGGAAGGAGTGTGTTTATATATTATCGAGTAGAGTTGATCATAAAAAAAACCTACAGTTAAAAAAACTAAAAAACTTACTTTTTAATTTTTATTACGAATTGAAGCGACCCTATTCGCACAAAGACTAATAAAAGATGCATCAGGCTCCTTTACTATATCGCCACGCTAGTTAAATTTTAGTGTAGGCAGGGAGCACCAAGTGCCTCCTCTATCTTTGCAGGCCTGATATGCTTCTTCTATATTCATCACTATCTTCATACAAGCACGCCGGTTTCGGACACAAAACCCTCTTCAACCTACATCTACACCTAACCTACATCAGATAATGTTATTTCATAAAATGTACTTAGTTTATTATAAAGTAATATCCAATCTTACAAGTTAAAATAAATCTTTCCTAGACTACAAATACAAAAATACGACGTAGACTTAAGTACGTAATTGAGTTAACTTAGTTGAGACGCAAGTACCCACTAATGTGGGCGACATTAGGGCTAAGTTCATTACAATAAATTTATTATAGATTTTTGCACGTCTGCTTTCATAAAATTCAGGCTAATAAATTTGGATTTTGCCACTAGAAAAACGTAACATCACGGCTATAAGCACAGGCACAGGCAAAGGCACAGGGGTGTAGTACACTGCCACATTTCACCAGTTACGTTTACGTCTCATTGTGGAATAGTTGGTGAGTCAATTGCCATACACCGGGCACAAATCGGACTCTGAGCCACTACTAGAAAATCTAAGTTAGATAAATCCAACAGTAACCGATAACCGTGTAACAAGTTATTCCAAGATATAATTATTATTTTATCGTCACGCCAGGTCCCTCAGACACAGAGCACCAAGTACTAAATATCTCTATTCTTAGACAACTCTGATGTTTCTTCGTCGTGGTGATATATTAAATAACAAATATTAATTTTATCTGACATATTACTATAATGATCAAAGAAATGAACGCCTTATTATTATCATCAGCCTGTTTAAGTCCACAGCTGGTCATAGGACTCCCAGAGGTGTTTTGCCCATAAAATAATGAACGCCTAACTAAAATAAATTGTTTGTCGTACAACTCGAACTGTTTAATTTTTTATCCTGTCCCACTTTTATCTCGAGAGGATTGTTCATCGCTCAGCATCAATTTACTGCGCTATCAATCTAGTCCACACCGTGGGCAGGATGAGTGATTGGGAGCTTTACAACAGTCCTTGTATCCTAATACAGTACTTGGAATAAAGGCGAGGGAAGCTCGTACAACTTAGTACTGTTTTGTTATACAAAAGTAGTTTTCGTTCACAACAGTAAATTAGCCAAGGTCGGTACGCTATTAATCTAATTGGGAGGTTTTTCTTTCGCTAGTCGTGTTAGCGGGCGCTCGTTTTTCATTTCATATTTATATTGTTAGACAATATAGATTACAACACCTTATCAGCACAGGACAATTATTACGAAATTTTCATCGTTATCAACACTTCCGGGAGTTATTACTGAAGATATAAGAAAAATATGTTTACGATAAGCTCAGATAGCATTGCAATATGCGTGAGGAGTAGTGTATTTCGTATGTCTTAA
The DNA here is from genome assembly GCA_018245815.1 of Apyrrothrix aesculapus. Lineage (NCBI taxonomy): Eukaryota > Metazoa > Arthropoda > Insecta > Lepidoptera > Hesperiidae > Apyrrothrix > Apyrrothrix aesculapus. The sequence continues at coordinate 7,618 of DWEH01000713.1, read as the reverse complement.
TCGCATACGTAATACGTACTGATAAAAAATGCGAGACTCCGAAACTGCCCTGAAATTCCATTAACGCGATGTGCGGCATGATGTTATCTACGCGTAAAACATATTTTCAAAACAACGAAGCGTTTTCACTTTTATCAACGCATTTCCGCCCCGGCAACAGCCAGATAACAATCTGCGAGGGATCGCTGAATGAAAAATCCTGGCAAATTCACTGGCGGACTAATTTGTTATTATAATGGATATTAAACCAGCCGGAGAGATAGTAGTCCAGTACATATTTTTTTCAAGAGTTAAAGAATTCTTTACCTCCTCATCCTGACGCAGCGTCATCGGCGGCGACACCTCCCGCTCCACATTCACTGCAGAAAACACACTCGATACACTCACTGCACTTGCATTCACAGTCCCAGAATCTCCCCCCTCAATAACGTCCCAGGGCACGTCGTCGTCGTAAACCGCTACGTTCAGCAAACTGTTATCAGCGTGAAACCTCCAGGGTAAGTCGGTTCCGCTCTGTCTAGGCCTTCGTCTCTTATGCCTCACTTTATGACGTGCGAACCTTCCCACCCCGTGCTCGTTCTCGTCTGCCATCATAGCATCGTAAAGGGAGTCCAAGTTAACTTTTAACTTGTGTTGTCTGGTGGCGGTTGCGACTGACGGCGACGTGCTGATGGGGTCCCTGCTGAGCCCCTCGGCGTCCCAGAGCTGTATCCGCAGTATGTTGTCGTGGGACGACGGTGTCATGTGGGCGCGCGCGACTGCGAGCGCGAGTGCTGCGAGTGCGAGAGCGAGCGCGCGCGACGCGTCCATGTCTGTCGGCGGCCGCGAGCCTACTGACCCGCGAGCGCTGATAGCCGGCGCCGCGGCGCTTTTCCCGCGCTTTTCCGATAACACCTCACATACGTACGCGCGGCCCGCATTCGACTTCAACGGCGCTCCTCGCTACCCAAGATAAACATTAAACCGTTGTACGCGACACTTATCGCGAAATCATTTATTTGTGATTGGCAAACATCACATCCACGCACACACACACATACATTCAAAGGACAACGCTTCAAAATAAAACAAATCAATTTCCAACTAAATCAATCTATTACGATACAATACAACATTTGTGACAACTCAACCGTTTTGTACTAAAGCTTAACAAAGTTTGGAAAACCAAAATGCATTGCGAGCTTATATAATTTTCCACATACATATTTCACATCGAATAAATACAGATTAACATTATTTAACAATTTCACTAAAAACAACACAATGTTGCAACATGGTTTTTTTTTGTCTAATACTTTAACTATGCATAAACCCGTCGGCTAACGCACGACATAATTTATCAGTTCGTGCTTATCGCGTCTCCCATCGAATCTCAGATACAGATATAGTTCAAGATATATTGAACCGTCGCTAATCAGCCACATATCAAATACAGTCTGGCTTGTTCATATTAAAGCACTCAATATGTCGTTTTAAGAGTAGTCGTCGAACAATATATTTCGTACATACATATCCTCACGCCAGGTCCCTTACGGGGTAGGCAGAGAGCAATTTTGGATAACAAATCATAACATCCCAAATGGGTTAAAACGTCGATAATGTGCTCTACATAGAGCGGGTATTAAGTATACATGAATGGTAATATACGTGTCAGTCATTATCCAATATCTGTCTAAATATTGATAGAGTCATTATTTCATCGTTTTGTGTCAGATTATAAAATCCAATATGACTATGTATATATTATGACATCGGTGTAAAAGTATACTTGAACTTAGCCGGCAGAACTTAAGTTTATGTTCGAAGGGAAACTAGTGTTCGATATGGTGTTCATGATTAAAGAGCTAAGCAGCAGTTGAGCCTAAATGGCTATGAATATAACGTTACCTTAGTTTTTTTGTGGATTTTAGACATCTAATCTCAAAAAATAAAAACGTTATATCACGCCTGTAATCCCCGAAAAGGAAGGCAAGAGTGTAGTCCACTCCCACGTCTCACCAGTTATGTTTATGTCCCATTATGCAATAGGTAGTGGGGCTATTGCTATACACCGGGCACATATTCAGACTCCGAGCCACTACTAGAAATTTATACTAGAAAATCTAAGTAAGAAAAATTCAATGGTACCCGGACCTTCGATTTGAACCTGTCGTTCAGCAGTCGCGATTGCAACCAACACGACCAACAAGGCATAAATTCGACTATGAAAATAATGTTGGCTTAGTTTTTTCTATCGATTTTTTACGTCCTGTCTCAAAAAATACTAACCGACCCAAACAGAACATAATTGATAATTAGATATTGTCAATGAATATTACCTATGTCGGATATACCTATGTCGCAAGCCTCTCCCCAAAGATTACCTTAAAGATTAGCCGGCTACGCATAAGAATATATTCACATCAATCTTTAGCTGTAACATACATATAAAATAGACGTTATACATACAAGTTTGCTATATACGCGGTACAGATTAATAAATCATCAAATGTGTGAGAGCGACAACAAATCTCCGGCAAGATTACATTATTAAGTAACACATGTGTACTAATTGAACAATAATCATAACACGGCAAGTACGTGGGGCTAAACCGATAGAATCTTGTCGATTGTGATAGAATTGTGTCGACAATAATTCATGGGATAGGCAGGAACACTAGATAATTACTATTTTGGTTTTTAAATTAACACTTTTAATACCCAAATACAAAAGATTGAAATAATTTTTAGAATATTTTTTTAATATAAGAATATTATAAACGAACACAGGGGGCTCGTATGCTCATATCATAAAGGTAAATTGAATGTTGTTAAAAAAGAATTGTTGCGTACAACAATAACCGGTTTGCGACTAAATTAAACAAGAAAAATAAGTTAAAATATACTAAGCATTTAATCAATCGCATAATCTAGTTCTAGCGGTAGGACATGAGGCACAGGTTGGCATACCTTTTGAACAAATATATAACACTTACTAAAATCAATTTATAACTTCAAGCCGTGTGATTCCACGATAATTAACTTGGTTATCATACGTGTATATCGTTATAATATTACGCTAAGTCCATAACGGGGTATGCAAAGAGCAGTGACAAATTTATCTAAAGTTACAGAGCTGACGTGCTTGGTCTACATTCATCACTCCCTCTATACAAAGATTTCGAAAAAAACCGACTCCCCCATCAGCCAGTACGCATAAGCTCAATTTAGCAAAGTAGTTACGTTTAAGTACAGTAAGTCATACTACAAATAGAAGCACATAATGCTTATGTATAGACATATGTACCCAATAAGCATCATCAGTACATTTATGTATATAGTTAAATATTAATACGAAACATATTTAAAGAACCGCTTATATCTAGAAATATTTAAATATACTGTCACTAGTATACAATTAAATAAAACAAAACAAAAAAAATAACAAAATAAGTTTTACATCAAACGGTGGTTCAAAAAAAATATTTTAAATCTCGACTAAAGACATCACTTGTGCACACATGAATAAGAAATGATAAATAGTTAATAAAACCATTTAAATCAAAATGTAAATCCAACGATCTACGATCCTACGATCCTACGATCTAGCACGGGCTAATTTTAACTTAAAAAAAACTGCATACTTAGGCAATAAATCACAAATATTTATATCATAGATATTTATTGTCTCAAAATGAGCTATGTTGAGCCCAAACATTACATCATTTAAAATGCTGTTAGATTTTCTTACATACGTCACGTATATACATTTTCAAAATTAAAAAATATATATTGATGCTGATTTACAGAAATAGAAAGTTTTTATTTCTATTTTAAAAAAATATGTTGAATAAAAAAAATCAATGATCAAACCTATTCAAATCATGACCTTTTATTTTATTTATTACAATATTTTAACAACGCTGACGTAATATTTCTAATTGATTCTATGAAAGAAATTAAGTCACTGCTCGTAAGTATCCAAAAATATGATAAATACATTGTTTTACTACTATTGGAACAGTCTCAAAATAAAATGAACTCTGTCAAAAAACCTCACTACGTCACACTAAATGATTAACAAAGCCATTTAATACATCTGCCTCATATTTCTTACCAAACGCGGCACGCATTAGTTTCAATAACACTTTAACATATTCACATTCAATTCAAGAGATTAACAGGCAGATTTTGATGCTAACACCGAATGTTAAACTGGTGTACTTGAAACAGTCCTCCGTATATCAGACGTATAACTGATAAAGCTCGTGTAAGTGGGCTAATTGTATTTTACAACGGGAATGTTCAAAAGCACTCAAGGCGGTCCATTGAGAGTACGTTTCACCTGTCACTGACAAGCTTGTTACTCGTATTATAACACGCGGAAATCACATTAGCACGCGAGGACCGCGCTCCCCTTTCGCACCTGACTCCGCCTACCGCTCTATGTGCCTCGCTATTACGTCAACGAATGGAGGTGCCTAGTTCACTTCTGCGAGTTATACACGTATTACAATGAGATCAGCGGCTTTGTCATGGCGGCGCGTTAACTCTATCAAACTCTATATAGTCGTGATTTTGTATATAAGAACAAGAATCAGACTTATATGTCATCACCAATGCTATTATCGTCCCACTGCTGGACAGGGGTCTCCTCTCAAAATGAGAACGGTTAAGGCCATAGTCTGCCACACTGGTCAATTGCGGTGTATTTTATTTAATATAGGTCAAAATGTTGAGTCGCTATCGATACTTAAGCTTGTCTGGCTTATTTCTCAATTGTAAAAGCAAAAGAATGTGTGTGCATTTCAAAATAAATTTTTGAAATACCTGTTTTAATTGAAAATTTTTGATAATTGTAAAAAATAACACTAGTGTCTAAATTAAACCCGATTTTGAAACCGTAAACAAATATTCGTTTTCCTTTCTACTCTTCTAGTTTCGGCCAAAACCGCAACTTCTGTCGGATACCAAAGAACGCGTACAGCACTAGGAATACACGTAGATCAAGTTAGTATTGACGGAGACATTACTATATAAAGCATATATCTTCATGTATATATTTATTGACTATTATTTATTTAGTTTAAAACTTCAACATTTGTGATAACTCATAAACTAAATCACTCCAGACATGGATCAATTACAACTCGTAAAAACATTACATAATTATGTCTAGAATTCAATTTATTTCAATATACAACCTCCGAAACTCGGATTGGCCCATTTTGATAATACTACATAATTATACTAATCATTGTGACCAATTTTACTTGTGAATATATTTAATTAGACATTTACAATACCTACAATTAAAGCTAAGGCGATATTAGAGAATTTTCTAAAAGATATTACATTATGATATATAGTATTAGATGACGCGAAAAGATATTGTACTCGTATATGATGCTCAAAGATATTATAGTCGTGGATGACGCTCAAAAACATATGGTACAGCGCGGTATGACGCTTATTTTGTATGACGCTCAAAGACATTATACTCGCATATGACGCTAAAAGGTATTTCTCAGCGTAGTCCGAACGAGACCTAATACATCACTTAGATCAACGGCAAAAACCGCTGGATATTATACTAATTTATACAAGAACACGTCGCAAATGGCTATTACAAATCTTAGTGATAAATGGGTCTAAGATTTAAGTAAATTTCTTGTAAATTGTCATAATTGAGAGCATTATCCAGTGATAGGTGAATGCATTATTAAATTATGAACCGGCTTGACTCACATACTTTTTGAGATCCTTTTACACTCGTACGTCTCTACCGCGGTTGCGGGACGTCATGGAGGATGTTGGATAGATCCGAAAGTTGTCGCGCTATCGGGATAAACCACACGTGAGTTAAATCAGTTCGTAACTTAATAATGTATATAAATATTAATAAAACCTTTAATATTAATGCCTAAATTGTACAATGTACGTATTTTGAGGGGCCGCTGAGTACGATCAATATGTTTATATAAATCTATCATAGCACACATAGAACATGAGAATGTTATAAAGTACGAAATGTGTATATACTTATATACTATTAAGCACAAAACAACTAAAGTGTACGGGCAACGCAGGAGCATAAAGATATGGGACATGACAGATATGGGAACATGTGGAACGACCACAGTGTTACGGCAACCAACCAAACAACACAGGGGCTGTATTTATCTAGATTATGTTAAATATTCACATGACAACTTTGAACGGTTTAATTGGCGCATGGGAACTTATCATCAAGTCTCACCTCATTGACCCGCACTGAACTAACCATTATCACGGAAATATTAAAATTTCGTTTCCTTAATAATAGTATGCCGTACACCATCTTATGTAGTTACATACATATTTTTATCAGACTCACGATTATTTAACAAGATGATGTACAGTTTTGTTGCAATCCGCGTCTCGAGATTTGTTCATATTTTAAAAGAAAATGAGGCTAACGCTTGCGAACGGTGGCTGGGTGATTGCGTTGATTGCCCCTGACAAGGCAGTCATTCAGAAAACGTCAGTAATGGTTCATGGAATCATTTTTTAAATCATCATCTATACAATAAAAAGAGTCCCTATTTCATCTGTATATTTCGCTGTCATATCGCATATATATCAATTAAAATCTAAAACAACATTTTATACTACAAAATATAAAATGCACTGCATCTATTGAATAAGGAATGTTTAGATATAAATGAATTTCTTTAATAAGACCCATTTTTCACCACAATATAAATGTGCATCACGCCAGGTCCCTTATAGGACGGCCAGAGGGCACCGCGTGCTAAATGTCGTGTCCTTCCAGACCTGGCATGACGATATACTTATGTTAATAATAAATGTACATATGTATCATATCGATACCCCACACAAAAAAAAAACCAGCAACCCATGAAATCTCACCAAACCACTAAGTTTATAGAGAAAAATAGTATTAAATGTTTTTCCTATTATTGTACTTATGATTATTATCTATGTGCACCAACAACCTCTTCACCATTGTCGCGCCCAGAGTCGCAACACTCGAGCCTCTACACCCAAATAGAATAAAAAAATATCGTCAATATATAAAAACTGCGTAAACAATCTGGCCCGAACACTGATAAAAAAGTCTTAGGCCGCATTGAGAAAAAACTATCAAGAATTGGATATGATCGTCAGTCCCTGTCGCCACCTCGCTGCCATGAAGCCAGCCAGAGGAGTCAGAGCTCATGAAGGAGCTCGGGTAAATTCGAAACTAGTCGGGCTATCCCGGAAAGACGCGTGATTTAAGCCACAACAAAATAAGTATATACTAGGGTCATTCAAAATTATTAGTTATATGTTGCGTCCCTAACTTTACACAATCAACATACATATATAAACAAGGCATTTAGTACTTATTATGACATTATTTCTATCTTAACATACTTGTAGCACAACATGAATAGTTCTCATAACAAAAATTAAAAATTCTACTAATATTATCAATATAATTATGTATGCAATCACACCGCAATATAAAGGCACCTTAACACACGGAGCTGTTTTATGGCAACGTAACATCACGCCTATAATCCCCGAAGAGGTAGGCAGAGGAGTGCAGTACACTCCCACGTTTCACCAGTTACGTTTACGTCCCAATATGGAA
>DWEH01000712.1:0-10835 GCA_018245815.1 Apyrrothrix aesculapus | reverse complement strand
AGCGTGGGCAAAGGTCACACTGGCATAGGTCATGATGGGTCTGATGCAGGCAGTGTATAGACGGACTTTCGAGCGAAAGATTTACTTATACACGTGGGTCGATGTTATATAGGTCAATATGCAGTATAAATATTCCTTGTATATTTCGATTGCAAATGAATATTTATTTAACAACATTCATGTATAATAATAACATTTGAATAATAAAACGAACGACGCAAAGCGAATGCGCTAGTTGCGCAAATTGCGTTTTATCGAAAGCCTTTTTGAACTGCGGAATTGGTTTGCGATATTGCGTTGCAACTAAATTATAGTGTTGGATACGTCATGTTCGATTATAAATCGAACACACAGAAACGACTTCTTGGTTATTTCTAATGTATTAATCTGAATTTAGCAATGATAATTAATTAGGACTTGAAAGTATTGATGGTCAATAGATGCACTTATCATAAAAAATCTTATGAACAATGTTATGTGAAAAATAAATCAAAATGAAATTAAACAAAAATGTATCGCTTTGTTTCAATTTTATGTAAGAATAATCAAATTCTTTGCGTGTAGATATATAAAGATTTTGTCCATACTTATTGTGTAAATAAAAGGGTACCTATTTGTTTTAATTTCAGTCACTGTGTTGATTCCGCATCCTTCAATTGAACATTTTATTTGGGTAAGATGTTTCATATTAAAAACGTCTTAAAATTGAATATGTCCATGAAATTATCTAGCAACATTTCATTAATCATGAGGAACTGCTGGTAGAATCAGTTACACGGACTTTAAACACATTTCGATCTTCATTAATGTCCAAACTCTATAAAAAGTATCTCTTCTTTTTTAATGTCCGACTTCAATATTGATTTATTTATGTGTTATTTTGTATATGTTTTTATGACTTGATGAAGTTTATTATGCACGATAACGGGTTTTATGTTATATAGCTAAAATCATTAAATGAGGTAAAGTCTTCATAATATTCGCCAGCTTCCCGTCTCTCGTTTAATGAAATGGTTTCCATGAGGCGAAAGGGAAGTAATTTTCAAATTTGCTTGTGAAAGCTGAAAGCTGGCACTCGGTCAGTATTACACAATCCTTTCTGAGCATCGTCGAAATGTACTTGACATTGCTATTCAAAATGGCGTCAAATGAAACCAATTAAGACGTTACGTAAATGACCAATTATTATCGAATATATATAAGCAAATAAAATGTTATAGATTTCATTGATATGTTCAACTAAACGTCACGTACATAACGAATTATCGAACATATAATCGATTTAAATGGTATATTAATGAATAATGAATAATTGCCTACTAAATGTAATCCATCAAGCGCTATAAATTTCATTAAATAGTTTAAAGTTAAAAGATATATGAATAATCAATTAGTAGTTAAATGGTGAAAACGTGGGAGTGTACACTCCTGTGCCTACCTCTTCGGGGATTACAGGCGTGATATTACGTTTTTAGTTAAAGTGAATCTGTTAAAATTTCGCTAAAGAGAAACAAACCTATGCTTTTATGCAATGGTGATTTAAAGTCGTCAAAGTTCCATTCTTTAACGAATATTGTGAATTGAAATTGTTATGAAATAAATAAAAACAATATTAGTTATGCCTTCCGTTACCACTATAAGAAATATTTTGATAACGATGGGCAAATAAACTATCGATTGCTATTTAAATGGTCAGGTGATTCGCGTATTTACACAACTTGTAATTTTAAACATCTATTGTCTGCATATGTAGCCTCTCCACTGGTGTCTACTAGCTGACATCTGCAACCACACTTGGATACCGGAGTGCGGAGAAGAAGACGAAAAAGAATATACCAGAAGACTCTTCATAGACGAATGCGACATGTACGAGTACAACTGCGATTATGAAAGAGGTTTGGATTTTATTTTGATACAAGGATATAATCCACCACCTGTAGGATTGGAAATGTTTACGTAACATCACCCCGTAATCCCCGGAGAGGTAGACAGTGGAGTGTAGTACACTCCCACGTTTCACCAGTTATGTTTACGGCCCATTATGGAATAGGTGGTGAGTCTATTGCCATACACCGGGCACAAGTCCAGTTTCCGAGCCACTAGTAGAAACTCAAATTTTTAGAAAAATGCAATAGTACCCGACCTGGGATTTGAACACAGGACCTCTCGATCGGACGTTGCGTTTGCAACCAACACAACCAACCAGGCATGTTTAATTAATGATTATTCTATTTTACGGAAGCAAACTTATTTTTAAATGATCTTGTATCATTGATTGTTTTATACGGTCGTCTAGGTTTGGCTTTCATAACAATTGGTCTAACTGCATGCAACGGGATACATATAATATTTTTGTTTTTCGGCCCTTTTATCGCTTCACTGTTGGAACACCGATCTCGTCTCAGAACGAGAGGGTTAAGGCCATAGTCTGACATAAATATACACGTATATGCTTAATAGACCATCACTTGAACTGAGTTTGTAGATATAGAACTTTCGTCGTATAGTCGTTTCGTTTGAATCCGTCATGCGTGAAGTGATTAATATTTTCAGACTACGACATGGTGAACTATTCGGATTGCTTCCTACCCGTGACTGGCTGTCCCTCAGTGCAGCCTTGTCCATCGAATCCACCGTGCCCAAACCACAACTACCATAGGATGGGCCAGAAGTTCGTCTCGCCAGCTAGAAGAATGATGCATACCCACACTCGGACGCGGCGATCTAAAACCACACCGTCATTACCAATGTACATGTTGAAAGGAAAGAGGCGGTATACGCCAAAGCCGCTAAGAAAAAAACGACACACAACGACTAAGAGTTATTACAATAACGTGAGAACGTTAAAGAAAACAATACCGACAACTTTACGGACGATAGTTATGAGAACGGAGCGTATAGTAAAAAATGGACGAACGTTTGTTAAAGTAATAAGGGGGATCGTTAGAAAAAAATCACGGCTCCTTAAAGACTTTGATGCTGATGATTTTCTGGAGAATTAAATATGTAAAATTATTATAAACAATTATTATAGATTTTAAGTTAAAGAATTGTTTGCTTGATGATAATAACGTTCTAATTGCAATAGGCATGTTCGAGAATAAAAAGGATTTGTCTTTGTCGATGATTCAAATGAACTCGGTTTGATTGATGATACATTTCAAATTATAATGCAACAAAGAAACCAAAATTAAATGTTTGTTTTCAATTACATGGTTTTAATAAAATTTTCTCCATTGTTAAAAAGAACTAAGAATTTTGTATTTATTGCTTTTATAATGAAAATAATATAGGCGCGATAATGAGAATTTTGTACATTAAACATTTACTGATGGTAATAATTTCTCAGTTTGATAATAGCTAAAATTGTAATTACGAAATTAATTAAAAAGTGTTTAAATGGTTTCATAAAAACTTAGTATTTCTTTAGTATAAAATATTTGATCTGTACCACGCTGTAAAATATAAAAGTAAGGCTTTTTCTAATTACGTCTTTGAAATTATTTTAGGTTTTTTCAGTTTGTTATAATATTTTTTCATTTTCTATTATTTAACAAATTAGAAGGTTTCAAAGGTGGGACTTAATATCACAAAATAAAACAATTAACTTGAGAAAGCCACACAATCAGAATGAATACAAAGAATAATGCACGCAATTTTATTAATAGGTAAGATAGACGTGATTCAATTAGCTTTTGGTTTTCATTTTTGTAAAGATAGTTGTTAAATAATTAATTTGTTCTTTACATTGGATTTGGTTTTTAGTTGCAAGTTTTCTACCTGCGCCCTCGGTGCTGCATTTTACTTGGGTAAGTTCAAATCTATTGAAGTGTATGTAAAATAAACTTCTGTGTTGCAAACTTTAATATCATGTAGAATTTTGTAGCCTTCTACTTCGTGCCAATTAGCCAGTACGTGCAACCACACAGGCACACCCGAGTGTGGTAAACATGTCAATTATACAGAAATAAGAATGTTTTCAGATAAATGTGACATGTACGAATACAACTGCGATAACCACGAAGGTAAAAAGGCTATCCATCGTTAAAGATGTTTATTTTTCCGGGAAAAATAAAATAATATAACAAATCGTTTTTTATTACAGAGTATAAAAAAGTCAACATGTTGAACTGTCAGCAAATTTTTGTTAATCTGACAACGGAAACCACAATATCAGTGACAGAAACTACTACATCTACTTCATTAGAAACGACAGCTTCTTCATCAGAAATTAAACCAAGTCGTGCGTCTATTGGCCCAAATTGCACTAGACACAAATATTCAACTAGTACCAAAACTAAAAATCCTTCAGTTATCACTACCCGTTCTACTAATACTTTGTTAAGTACATTACTGTTAACAACTGTTAGGAATGAAACTACAACATTTCCCATAATTCAAACGACAACATTACATGAAATTGAGTCTACAAGTTTAAAACCCGTTGGGTCGAATTGCACTAGACAAAAACATCCAACAGGTAACAAAACAGAAAATGCATCAGTTATCACTACCCATCCTACTGCAACTTTGTCAAGTACATTATCATTAACAACTGTTACGAATGAAACTACAACAGCTCCAATAATTCAAACGTCAACATTACGTGAAATTGAGTCTACAAGTTCGAAACCCGTTGGGCCGAATTCCACTAGACATAAACATTCAACAGGTAACAAAACAGAAAATGCTTCAGTTATCACTACCCATTCTATTGCAACTTTGTCAAGTACATTATCATTAACGACTGCTACGAATGAAAGTACAACATCTCCAATAATTCAAACGACGACATTACATGAAATTGAATCTAAAAGTTCGCAACACGTTATTAATAATACTACGGTCACATTTAACTGCACAAGAACTGCTGAGCACGTGTCGACAACAGAAACTATATCTTCAAGCAAAACACAAATTCCAGTCAACGATCAAGTCACAAAATCAATGACTACACCAGAAACGAATGTTGAAGATTCTACAATGATAACTATAGTTGAATATGAAGAAGTTGATAATGCATCTGGAATAAAACCAGATAACTTGGAAAAAGCTCAAACTATGACGAAAGAAAAACCAACTAGTCCAATCATATCCAGTCCTAGTTTAGTTAGATGTGATAATTATCCGAAAGAATGTGACCGACCTTCGACTTGGGAAACCACGGTTAACGGAGAGACTAGAGACTTCTTTCAGATTTTAAGGGCTAAATTTGGGACACGTATCAAGTTATTAAGGGCCACGACACATTGGCCCAAACACGCACGATTTTTAATAAGTGATGATACATTTTTTTATGCACGCCATAGGGAAAGTTAGTGTAAAGTATCGTTACATAGATTATGTATTATAATTTTGGTAAATATTGTGTTGTTATAATGTTATTTGGGTATCGTTTTTAAATTTTATTAACATTTAATTCAATTTAGTGAATCTGTAACGAATAAATTAAAGTATAATATAAACAAAGTATATTTTTCTACATACTTTTGTGTATTGTTGCTATGTCTTTTCTCCAATCCTAAGACTAGAAGATAGACTAGCGTATTGATATAATTATTATCTGCAACCTTCTTGTTGTTTAATTGTTGTTCCCAAATTTCCTCTCAAAATGAAAAAGTTTGGGCTATAGTCTAACCCAGTACCAACTGTAGATAGACAGAGAACATCATAGAGAATTTTAAAGCGTACAGATTTCTTTACGACGGTTTTCTTTAACATCATTTCTTATGGTTTTATTCTTCCGCGCTGCCTTTTCATTAATTAATGTGTCTGAAATCAATTCTTAGTGGTGTGTGCTAGTTTTTTTCAATGTGCTCGGTTTTCAGTTTCTCGGTATGAAGAGACATGTGAGGGCAGTTAGTTGGTTACACCAATGGCCAGGTACTATGCCGCCTGGTCTATTCCTTCTATTTTACCAACCACAATTGATTAGTCAAGGTTGTTTGGTTGCGACGGGCCACATGACTTAAGTATCTGAGAATCTTGCGATAAAATGTAGTTGATGATCTAGTCTTAATATTAAGTTATTCCATTACAGACATGTTGGCTCACTTAGCTGTCCATGGTATGCGGAGTAGACTTCTCCAACACCACATCTTGAAGGCGTCTATTTTTTTCCCATCTGCGGGCTGAATCTTCCATTATTGTTACAGAAATATTGAGAAAACCACCGTCTGGAAAACTTAGATCTTGGTGACACTAAATACTTTTTGCTCAATATGATAGCAAGAGCTATTTAATTTTAAGACATAAGTTTGTAGTCAGAAATGTGTGCCAACATTCAAATTTAAATTTAGTTATTTTGGCTATCACTGCCACTTTTGAAAAAGATTACTTTGCGAATGGGAATATTATTACAAACATGTGCTATGAATAATGAAAGGGTACACTCGTTGGCATTTAAAGGCTCGTGGACGCAGAAATATTGCTAAGCTGTCTCTTAGGTGCGGCCTGCCCTGCGTGGTTATAGAATTAAATTTATAAGCGGACAGTCGGCATGTTTCTTTGTAAAGAGCCATAAAATATATATTTTAAAGAAAATAAAGTTGATAGTTAAGCATAGAACTGATCTTTGTACAAAAACATTTTGATATTTAATTTACATTTTGGAGATAAAACTAAGAAATGTAGGTGTTTAAAATATTCACAAATAAAAAATGCCCGTTGATGGTTGGTAAATATTTCAATTAAATTGCTTTAAATTTAAAAAATCATCCTCTTCCTTTCAGAGTATCTATTAAACTTCAGACATTTTTATAACGAGAAAATGTCCTTAATAAGTGTATTGAGGACAAAAATCAAACCGCTTGGCATCATAATAATAGATTTATTATAATAAAATATGCCAACAAATCTAACAAAACCCCGGTAGGTACAGTAGGTACTGGAAAGACTGAATGTATAAATGTACATATATGCTTCTGACCTTTATTTTCAACCGCGTTTTAAGGCCGGGATGCTTGCCAACTGTAATGACTGCCTCGACAACTTGAAATAAAGCCTCAATCTGTTCCAATTAAACGCTTATTGTGCTGAGGGCGCTAATTTAAATGCCACGTGCGTTGGCAAAAAGGTTTTTTCAAATCAATTACTTATTTATTCATATTTTACAAACTGTCTCTTTCGTCTAGTGGTTGTAAGCGCGACTCTTGAGCCAGTGGTTCTGGGTCGGGAATAACTGGGTTTTTCTACGTTGGGATTCCTAGTAGTAGTTCGGAGTATGGATTTGTGCCCGATATATGGCAATAGATTCACCCCGTATTCTATAAGACTCATAACAACAGGCGAAACTTGCGAGCCCTACACGTTAAGAGGCGTTAATGATTATTTTAAATTGCAGTAATCTCTTCCTTTTTATAATTATCATCATTCATACTAGTTATGTAAATATTCAAATATGTATTTTAACTATCAAACGGTTCGTTAGTATTACTCGTATTTACATTATTAAATTATGTACCGGATTAATGTTGTTTACTTATTCATAAACATTATGCTTGTTTGATGACTAACATAGTTACGTTTCTGTGTATTTAGGTTTTGATTTGGTCGTTTTATATACGTGATTTTATGATTAACATTTCATTACAATTCTTGATACAGCAAATGTATGGAGGAAGGGGGTAGCTAGATTACTAGTAAAATTTGATTTAAAGATTTATTCAGCGCGCTTATTGGCATATCGTAAAGTATGTAAACTAAAATAGGTGCGAGAGATTTTCCAGTGACCTAATTTCTTAGTCCTTATTCCAAGCGATGCGCAAACACGTGCGTCCCGGGGTACTCTTTAATCTCATAACTAAACCCCGGTTTACTCTTCATAAATCAGGAAGATTTTATTTTATAATTTCACCACGTCTTTTCCCGGTTTCCTGTTTAAAAAGATTAATGAATTTAATTTAGACTTTAATTTAGAATTTATTTTAGACTTTAATATAGAATTTAATTTAGACTTTAATTTAGAATTTAATTTAGACTGCATCGTTGGTCGTGTTGGTTGCAAGCGCGACTGCCGATCGAGAGGTCCAGGGTTCAAATCCCGGTCCGAGTACTACTGGATTTTTCTAAAAATTTGAATTTGTAGTAGTGGCTGGGAGTCTGGATTAGTGCCCGGTGTATGGCAATAGACTCACCACCTATTCCATAATGGGACGTAAACGTAACTGGTGAAACGTAGGAGAGTACTACACTCCTCTGCCTAACTCTTAGGGGATTACAGGCGTGATGTTACGTTAGTTATTTGATGTAGATTTTAATCCTTTACAATTACACAATGGTATTATTTTCAAAGTCTATGTATCAGAGTCATAATGTATTTATTTGGCTGCTTTAATTTAACGTTACATGTTACTTTTTTTATTGAATCAGTTGTAAAATAAGGACTTATGATCAACCAATACCATCCACCGCCATCACCTACCGCCACCTACTTTCCACTGATGGAACTTTAATGACGATTTTACACTCGATGCAGCTTAGCACTACATATATATACATATGTAGTGCTAAGCTGCATCACTTACATACACTACATATACATATATAGCATATACAAGGTAAATGTTAACTTCAAATATGAAACTGGAAAATAGGTGACAAAACAAAAAATAAACTAAGTTAACAAACAAGCAATAACATTACGGTATAAGAAGTAAAAAATAAACGCGAGAACTATCGCCACTTATTCACCAACTCGCTGGCGATGTGTCACAAGCTTTACCACTAACTAATCCAGTTTCGACGAAATTGCGATGGACGTTCCAGCTAAGGACATTTCTAGACGCGGTAGTAGGGGCATCAGATCTAAAACACGAAGTGGTTGGATCTTAGAATAGTTTTGCCAGTCTTCAAATGAAATTATGTGATGTTCTTGCTTGACAAATTATAGAAACGAATAGACCAGCAGCGGTCGAATACGACCATACGATTAATACATTAAATTATCAAGTCTTAACGTTATAGAGGTTTTACGTAAAGAATATACTGCTATCAATCCCTACTCTGGTTTTCTGTTTGTTTACAGACAATAACGTGTCTCACATTGATAGTATGAACGTAAATAATAAATACTAATTTTATTTAGTACACTGTTAACAAAAATGCTGACTGATTGTCTCGTTGGTTGAGTGGTTGCAAGCGCGACTGCCGATCGAAAGGTCCTGGGTTCAAATCCCGGGTCGAGTACTATTGGATTTTTCTAACTTAGATTTTCTAACCGGAAATTCCTAGTAGTGGCTCGGAGCATGGATTTGTGCCCGGTGCCCATAGGCTTATCTCCTATTCCATAATGGGACGTAAACGTAACTAGTGAAACCTGGGAGTATACTGCACTCTACTGCCTACCACTTCGGCGATTGCAGATGTGACAATAACAAAAAGATGTACATTTGAATTTTCCGCACTACATCTCTATATACTCGTATACTTTAAATATGCCAAATCTCTGGGTATAAAAATTTATCTTCAAATATTATGTAGAAAGAAAATAAGAAGGATCATTTAGTAATATAGAGTTCAGCCTCCCTCTTCGGTGTTCTCTATGATGTGTGACTTTTCCACCAGTGAAAGGATTAAAGGGCTGATGATGTAACAGATGATCACAGACCGCAATGAACAGGTAACATCAGTCCCACCGCCATTCCATTCCATTCCATAATTCCGTCCATTCGTAATCCTGGTAATTCAACAAAATAAACACAAACAAGGTTTAATCGAAACACTTTAATAAAACGACTTCTCAATCTAATTCAAAATACTTCAGGAGAATACTTTTGCTCGTTTCTCTTCTAAAGTAATAGATGGGGTTGGTTTTGTATAAGTGGAGTGGGAGGGCATTAAGAGGAGAAAGGCGATCGTTCACGAGCGAGGAAAGATTGCACCCGAGTGAATTCTAGCCGCTGTATCGCAACTGTGCCATGTATTTATTTGTCAACGTATTTCTTTGCACGATCACTAAAAAACATACAAAGTGGTTACAAAACTAGCGTTGGGGTCAATTCCTACTAGTGCGGAGTGGAAGTGAAGCGTCGCGACATATACTTACACTTTAATAGCATATTGAGTTCTAACTGCATTAACTAACATGCGAATTTGTGCACAGAAAATTGACAATACAGTTATACATTTTGTTCCGAGGCCGACGCGAGAATGCGCGCGACGCCGCGCGACTTTATGTTTTCTGTAGATAAATTTGTACATTCGTTAATAGAGGTAGAACTCAATGTGCTATTAAAGTGGAACTGTTAAAATAACTAGGTGCGTTAAAGCGACGAAGTTGAATGCTAAAAAACGTAACATCACACCTGTAGTCCCCGAAGAGGTATGTAGAGGAGTGTACTCTTCCACGTTTCACCGGTTACGTTTACGTCCCACTATGGAATACGGGATGAGCTTATTACCATATATCGGGCACAAATCCAGACTCCGAGCCACTACTAGAAATTTCTATTAGAAAATCTAACTTAGAAAAATCCAATAGTATTCGACGCGGGATTTGAACCCAAGACCTTTCAATCGGCAGTTGCGCTTGCAACCACTCAACTAACGAGGCAGTCAAGTTGAGAGTTAAACCCTAGATAAAGTACGTCTAAAGTTTAAGAGTCCACTTTGTTGTACTGAATGCAAGAATTGGAAATGACGAAAATCCGTAGCGTAGTAACGCTCTAGTTCTTCGTGGGGGAAAATGTCCACTGGAGCTCCAGTGTATATATTTCTTGTACTAACTCGCCTGTTGCGTCAGTGGTCAGTGGTCCTAACTGCTGAGCCCGTGAACCGGAAGCCTTGTTCTATTTGCATTCAGATACTCGTTCTGTCCTTGCTTGATGAGTGCGGAT
>DWEH01000711.1:0-10836 GCA_018245815.1 Apyrrothrix aesculapus | reverse complement strand
TACATATGTATGTGTGTGTGTGTGTGCTTGTGCATGTGTGTATACATGTAATTTATCAGCCGTCTGGTTACCATAACACAAACTCTCTTGATGCTTAATTTGGGACCAGATAGCCATGTGTGCGGATGTCCCAAGATATTATTATTATATTGCAGACACAAACCATCCCACTCCTGCCTGACGCAGTCCGAGTTCGCCTGTAAGCACTCCAGCCGGTAGCTGGTCTCCTCCCACATTCTGAACACTCGTATCAAAGTGGTGTCCAGTACTTTCTCTCCGTTCACTTTGACCGACACCTGAAAATTGCCTAATTGTAACACCTCGCCATACATAAAACTAAAAAGAGGCACTTTAAATGCCATTAAAACATTTAATATTTCAATAAAAAGATAACAGGTATATTTAAAAATTCAAACATTGAAATACATTGTCATAGAAAACAAAAACCTGAGTTCAAATGCTATTAACCATTTTATAATTGTAACATTTGAATAAAACTCCAATAGGTATATTAAGGAAATCTCATACAAAATCTGGTTATTTTAATATTTTTATTATTATTGAATACTTACTTTTGAATTCATTCCGTAGTCTCCAACTGTTCCTATCACCTCTGCTTGGACGCCGTTAGTCCTATACGCACTGAGCACATACTCCAAGTTGCTCTGGTCCACCTCAACGATAATCCCCAGCTCCTCGTTGAACAGAGCATCGATAGCAGAAACATTGTCTTCTACGCTCATATCAATATGCAATCCTCGTACCCCACCAATACCCATCTCCAAGACGGTGGTGATGAAGCCTCCTTCGCTGATGTCGTGCCCAGAGAGCAGTATGTCCTCTGAAATAGTTATTTAGATAACAGTAAAAAAAACCGTCACATTACGCCTGTAATCCCCGAATGTTTCAATTATTCAGTATGGAATTTAATAATGCAACTTCCATAAATCTGCTTTAAGTAAGTTTACAATTAATTATAAGATATTGTAAGATATACGTTCTAGATACCTTTTAATAACGTCTGCGTAGTTTTGAACAGTGCTTTGAGTATGGCCGGGTCATCTAGGTCCGGTGGAGTGTCACCCAATTGCATGTAGCACTGAGCTAGAGACGAACCTCCCATTCTGTGTAGGAAGAAAATAACATGCAATTAAACTATAAATGTTTTTACTACTTTTGCTAGAATCTTGCATATTAATACAGATTTTTCAACATGTATTCTATATCATCACGCCAGATATCTTACTGGGTAGGTAGAGAGCACCAAGTGCAAAATATCTCTATCCTAAGAGACCTCAATCTTCTACAGTCCAAACACTCTATACATGAAAGCCGGACACTTCTAACTCACTTATCAGACAGTGCTTGACCAATTTGGTTAAGAACGTAACATCACGCCTGTAATCCCCGAAGAGATAGGCAGAGGAGTGTTGTACACTCCTACGTTTCACCAGTTAAGTCCCATTACGGAATTGGTGGTGAGCCTATTGCAATACGCCGGGCACAATTCCTGTCTCCGAGCCACTACTAGAAATTTCTACTAGAAAATCAAATTAGAATAATCCAATAGTACCCAACTCGGGATTAGGTTTAGTCGAGATATAATGATGTATATATAGTTGTTGATGTATACATAGTTCTAGAGTGGAGACCACGGCTAGGTCAACGTAGTATAGGACGCCCTCTAACCAGGGGGATGACGGTCTGCGAAATTCTGCAGGCAGAAACTGGATGCGGCAAGCCAAGGACAGGGCGCGATGGCGCTCTTTGGGGGAGGTCTATGTCCAGCAGTGGACTGAAATAGATGATGATGAGAATGATGACGATGATAATGATGATGATATAGTTGAATATTTACGGACCGGTAGCGGGCGGGCGCGGCGCGCGCGTGCAGCAGCGCGGCGCCGGCGCGGTGAAGCGGGGGCTGCAGTCGGCGCGACACGTCGGCGCACGGCGCGTACGCAGACACCACCAGTGTGCCCGGCGCGCGCACTGCGGCCGCGGCTTGTCAGTATTGGGCTCACTTCAAACACGCCGGCTCGCAGGGTACGTGTTGATCGTATACAGTACTTTGGCACATTTCGAGCTCCAGCATCCCCTTGCCATAAACGCCACCATCACAGAACAGTCGACATGTACCATTTTAAATACGATCAAAACGTGCTCAGCCCTCCGAGCCAGTCTATTTGAAAGGACCCCTACTCTTACATTATTACATCCTATATATCACATATATAAACTCTAGCTACGTACATTAAATACCATGTTCACTAGTGTACACTACATCGATTCTGACCAAATCGTGTTTTTATTTTTCATTTTCGCTGGTTTTATTGTTGCATTAGCGCGATAACTGTACCACATGTTTATTTTAATTTAATTCCTGGATTTCATATTTACGTGTATTAAAAAATTCCCGTCCGGTATAATTGAATTAATTAAAAATTTGTAGACATTTACTAGTCTCTTTCCACGATACTTTTACTAGATTTTCTCTAAATTAGTATTAACTGAGTGTATTAATATTTAACTGCATCTAATATACACATACATACTAAAAAGTTTTCACTGCCAAATGCTACCCAATACTGCTGGTCACTGCCGATATCAGGCGATAGGAAAAATAAAGAAGTGTCACCGGTGTCGCCGCGCACGCCGGCGCACATGGACAGCGAGTCCTTGCCGCCGTCCACGGCCACGCCCAGCGCGCGCATGGCGGCGCACAGCGCGGCGGCCGCGCGCGCCAGCGCCGCGCCCGCGCCGCCCGTCTTGCCGCTCCACATCCAGTTGCCGGAGCACTTCACGTCCTCCAGCTGCGAGATGCCCGCGAACACCTACCCGCCGCACGCCCACCACGTTAGCTTTTGCACAGAATATTAATTTACCGAATGAAACCGATACAAAAACGATTTCAGAAATCCAACTCCGCCGATACACTTTCACGATTTTGCGATTTTTAAGAAATAATGTTTAAGCGCGGTCTATTGTATAAATATAAATGTTGCATGGATTGTATCTTACATTCTCAATTCAAAAGGTGTTAATGCAAAAAGAGATTATTGATAAAAAAATAAAATAAAAAAATTTATATATACCAAAAAATACTATTACATCACTAATTATTTTACCAGTCCACTGCTGGACGCGAATCCCCTACGAAAACGCGAAGAATTTTTAATATATCCCATATTTACCAAATTTGTAAGAGCCTCTCCCAACGACATCCGAGCACCGGCGGCGGGGTCGAGCAGCCCCTTGATGTTCTGCGTGCCGATGGACGTGGCGGCGCCCACGAGCTCGGTGTGCGACAGCGCCACGATGGCGCAGTCCGCCAGCGGCGTGTGCAGCGGCCCCACGCACTGCTGCTGCGCCACTAGGCCTGTCACGCAACGGTCCACCTACAACGACAAATTATTACTAAAATTGTGATCACGGGATATTATATGTCTGTAATGTGATAATGAAACTCATGAAAGTTACTTTTAATAATAATAATAATCTCTATTTTAGACCAAGATAACAATCCTCAAGTCCATATTGAGTGTTATTGATAAAACCTATCCTATGTTAGCAATACACTCAAACTAAGTAACCTTAGAGGTTATTACATGATTATTAATTTATAGTTGTATTTTGTCAATGGATTTTTTTAATAATATGATGCAAATGTTCAAATTCGATTTATTAAAAAACAACCTTTTAAACTTTAATATTAAATAAGTTCTAATATTTTATATCAAAAAGATATTGTCCATGTTATAATAAATTAATAAAACTTACAATCCTATCTCCACATCACGATAAACAGGGAAAAAATATTAATAAGCAATGACGGTTATAAAAAAAAGTCATTGTGTAGGAAAACATATAATAAACCAGTATAAAAATATCTTACCTTATTTGTCAAGTATCGCTTACTGGCAACATTGACAAGTCTTAAAACTCTGTTGAGCGCTTGCTCAACAGTTAAATCACTCGGCAACGATAGGGGCAATAGCTTCCTTTTGTCCTGTTTTAAATCAAATGTTTTTTGGGGCATATTTCCTGAAAATGTCAATAACATTACACTGCGTGCGCTCTAACTTGGTGTGGATGACAGTAGTCGATATGACACGACTAACGTGATTTTAAACGTTACCTGAATCTAAATATGTACATACATATCTTACCGCTAAGTGCCACACGCGGTAGGCAGAGAGCACCGATATGGTGGACCGATCTCATATTTTGGAAGGAGGCAATGAAATGATCATTATTGACACTAAAATAATGATTTAATGTTTCATAGTTACTGCCTCGTTGGTCGAGTGATTGCAAGCGCAACTGCTGATCGAAAGGTCCTGGGTCCGATCCCCGAGTTGGGTACTATGTTTGGGTTTTACTAACTTGGAATTCATAGTAGTAGCTTGTAGTATGGATTTGTGCCCGGAGCACGACAATAGGCTCACCTCCTATTCTCTGGTGGGATGTAAATGTAACTGGTGAAATTTGGATTGTATTACACTCCTCTGCCTACCTCTTCGGGGATTACAGGCGTGATGTTACGTTTCATAGTTACATAGTTTCATTTACCTAACACAGCTTCTAAATGCAGATCATAGGGTAGCTTCGACTTAACTTCGGGTTTGAGACGATTTTCCCTATTGATATAAGCATGATTGAAGCCATCCTCCACCAGGCTCATGTACCCGTCGCCGGTTACGGCTCCCACAAATGACACTGGACACCTTTCACGACGGCAAATATCTGAAATTATGCAATGTAAATGTATGAATTTCAACAATTTCTAAATATGTATTTATTTACATTTTAAATTCGTGTAACATAATTAACTATGTCAAATGTGAATTTGTATTATGATACAATGTATGTATGTGTTCATAGTTATTTTTTTATAATACAACTTATTAAATTCAGACATGTATTTTTAAATTGTATTGTACATTAACTTAGTAAAATTTATATGTTTCAATTGTGTATTTAATAAAAGCTGTGTATTATTTTTGTCATATGTCATATTTTTTTAATTTGAAAGAAAAACTTAGATCAATGACACATAATTGCTGATTGTAAATCACTGATACACCTTTAATATTTATGCATACAAATGTTTTTCCCTTTCATATCTTCACAAATGACAAGCAGAGAAAACTGCAAAAATGACAAAATCCACTATTTCTTAGTTACCTTCTAGAATAGATCTATTCTCTTCTCTACACAGCAGAGCATCATTCTCTTGGTATTCTGCACCCCACAATTCAAGTGTGGTTATGGTAGGATCGCCGAGCTGGAACTCCTTGGTGAACACCACCGCACCATCAGGCTCCACAAGCTCTTTCAACACATTACCGTTCCCTCCAGCACCTTGATCGTGTATAGCTGTAAATTACTCTAAT
Source organism: Apyrrothrix aesculapus (assembly GCA_018245815.1). Classification (NCBI taxonomy): domain Eukaryota; kingdom Metazoa; phylum Arthropoda; class Insecta; order Lepidoptera; family Hesperiidae; genus Apyrrothrix; species Apyrrothrix aesculapus. The sequence continues at coordinate 5,440 of DWEH01000711.1, read as the reverse complement.
TAATTACTCTTATATTTATGGATTACACACAGAAATAATATTAATAATATACTATGGCAAAGTTTGTAAGGGTTTTTATATGAGATCATTTCTGGACTAAGTATTTGATTCCAATCATTATTTCCAAGTTATACTATATCAATATGTATATGAGTAGTACACAATAGTCATATACAATACTTTCAGAATTTATCAACTCGGGTTCCTGAAATTTCGATTTAAATCAGCCCCAATATCCAGCACAAGAAATAGAATGTATAACAAAACTCAAATTAAACTGGAATTCCAGTTTATATAAGTTATAATATGTCACTATTCCCTATTTCTAAGTAAGAACAACTGCTCTTAATTTAGCTGCTTCTATATCATACCTACTTCACATTGGAACACAATAATTGAACTACTTCTGCTATGAGGCAAAAGAGAATATTATGACATTAAATTTGATATGTATTTCAAAATTATAAAGGTAACATACATTCAACAGGGTTGACGTCAGCTTCCAGGCAGCCTCTGACTACTCTGTTTAGACGATTACCCATCTCAGCATCACCTGTATACATTAAAACATTAAGAAAAATCACATAATTAGATATTTTAGAATGATGAAAGTACTTAATAAATCCTTAGGTTACGAATATTATGAGAGAAATTTAAACCATGTAAAAACTGTTACACAGTATAATATATCAATAATAACAATTGTGGACAGGGCTCAATGGCACTCACTAGAGGTGGCCTATGTCCAGCAATGGACTGAGACAGGCTGAAGATGATGATGAATAACAATTCTATGTGATTTACGCACCTCTCTGCACTGCCCCAAAATCCAAAGCGTGATCTCTTGAGCCTCCCCCCTGCACAGCCACAGAAGAAGCTGCGCCACCACCCACACCAATACGGTAAACCGGACCACCGATCTTCACTAACAGCATACCTACAAAATATCAATGTTTACAAAAATAAAATTGCATATTCTGTTTAATATATCCAATAATAATGAATAACTTTTATGCTGCGTCATTTAAACATATAACCAAAAGGAGATGCTAAATTTACAATTGAAACATTGTGCACAATGGGCACCTACCCTTTTCAGGCTTGTTCTTCTTGATCATATTGTGAGGCATGTATCCGATGCCTCCACTAAACATGATTGGTTTCACGAACTCCTCTCTTACATTATCGGCATTTTTCAAGCCATATGATTGAACAAAACCTGTGTTGATATTAGAAATTAATTATACATATAAATATATACCGGCTGATCTATAGATATCATGTGTTCATTTCAGTGACTATCTAGATCAAAATACATTTATGTTGCACATACTTAAATTTTATTATTATATAACATTTTATATTTATTGTTTTAAGAGTATACCTGACACAACAGGTTCACCGAATTTATTTCCATAGTCAGAAGCGCCGTTACTGGCTTCTATTATAATTTGTAATGGTGTTGCAAAATTATTTGGATACTGAAAACTCTTGTCTTCCCAAGGCAAGTCATAACCTAAAATAAAACATTCATAATGTCATTGTAATTACAATTACTTCAAATTATAAATGATCTGTGATACATTTATAACACATAAAAATGAATTTTACATATAATATTATGAACTCATAAAAAACCAACTATATTCCCAGGCATACACACCTGGAATAAAAAGATTGCCAACACTGTAGCCGGCAGTGCCAGCTACTGTATGACCTCCTCGACCCACACCCTGAATATCTCTAATACGCCCCCCAGTTCCTGTTGTGGCACCACTAAACGGAGCTACTGCAGTCGGCATATTATGTGTTTCTGCAGTGAATATGATGTCAGAGTCTGTTAATTCTAGAATGACCTGAGATGGACCTTTAACATTTGATGGTCTTAGCTTTCTGTGCTGAAAGCCTCTGATTGCACTGCAAATGAGAATGATTATAATAAAAAGCATCAAAATATGATAATGAAAAAAGAAAATTTTATAAATGAAACTTTTTATAAATAATATTATCTTTTGATTAGTTCTTAAAATGAAACATGCCTCTTTAATTATGTTTTAATAAATCAATCATCTGGTTTGTACACGAATAAGTGTTGCAGTTAAGGTAAACACATGAAATTAGGGCAAATAGATGTTACTCTACATATGTATTATTCTTCAACAGCATAATAAAAACAATTTGAATTATATAATAGTCATGTTTCCTTAGATCAAGATACTTCTTACGTTCTATAATATTTGAATAAATAAAGTTAGCAAATCTGTATCTTAATGTATGTTCAGTTGCTGACCCAAGTTTAATTTGTTACTTCACAGTACTTTCTCAATAATCATAAAAATAACATAAGACAAAACAACATACTGACAATGCAACATAGCTGAACTGCTATCCAAGATTTATTTATTGATAATGAAAAATATATCTTTAACTGTTTTAAAACTTTCATTTGTTTATCATTATTTCATCTTTTATACCTGCTATTATCACCAAACTTAATAACATTGTTATTATTTGAAAAATTCTGTGTTGATGCAACCATATCAATCAGAGATTGATTTAATTCTTCACCATCTAGTATTATCTTGCCCTGAAATGATTTATAAAGTTGTCTCTTAAAATCATATTATTATAGAAATAATGGCTACCAATTTTTTCTATTTATTGGGTATTTTTAATATTATGAAACCAGAGAACAATGCCTATTTAGTGTATATTAAGCTTTTTAGTTCAAAATTGTCAGAAATAAACTACTATAATTTGCAGAGACAAAATAATAATAGTATAATTCTGAATTTGTGTTTGTCTACACATGTTACTATGTCACATGCAAATGAATACACAATAACATTTTAATTAAATATTACCTGTACTTTCTATAAATGAATAAACTAAGAACGTATAAAATGCAAAAATATATGAGATCTTACCTTGAAGAACCAGTGTCTGGAGTGCTCACTATTGCTTTGTGCAAGGTCAAATAATTCAACACTTGTTGGGTCCCTTTTTAACTTATTTACAAACAGATCCATATAGAAGTCCATGTCCCAGTCATCAAATGCCAAACCTTATGAGAATATTTTATATAAATATTATTTACTACACAGATGTATTTCATTATTAAGATTGGATTCTTTATTGCTTAATAAATCATCCTAGGAGCATATAATACAAAAAATGAAATGTCCCAGCCCAGTATACCAACATGTAGACACTTCTGTATAAGAAATGTGTAGCAAAATCAAATGGGATTCTGCTTTAAGTTCTCTTCTAATAGCATGTTTGAGCTATTGGACATGTCCAATAATATACCTTTAGGAGTATACAAATCATCAATTTGGTTCATCGGATTTCATCATATTTCAATTAAAAAGTGACCACAAAGTGTATGTTTCCCAACTTAACAAAATGTGGTAATTACATTGAAAATATATATTTTTGTGCAACATTACCTAACTTTTGATTAACTTCCTTCATTGCATTAATACCATCTTTTTGCAGAGGCACCACAAACCACGGTGCCAGATCTTTTGGCAAGCCCTCATTAAAACTGTCACGTGGAAGGTTTTCCTTTGTATAAATGCATTGTGTCATCCTATCATGAAGTGGTGCTGCCAATTCTTCAAATAATTTCGTATCGACCATCTTAGGTACAGTAAATGTAATAAGATACCGGGTGGACACTTCAAGGCGAACAACATCATGGAGTCCAACACTCCCACAGATTTGGACAGAGTTACTGCTGTCGGCCGTGGAGAAGTTGAACCTACAATTAACATAATAAATTTAACTACAATATATATGAGTATTAGACCAGTATAACATTATGAACCTCAATGTACAGTTTGATGTATAACATCAACATGTATTGTAAATAAAAAAAATTCAAGTATTGGATGTTGTTGTTTCTCAATTTCCACTGGCAAAATTACACACAATCTCTGTCTTATTATGCGGTCAGATTAGGTTGTTTATGTCCAGGGCCAATGAATGTAAATTAAATAGCTACTAACAGATCAGAGGTTATAGTTACATTGAAAGAACAGTAAACACTTATGACAACTGATTACCAGCACACAGTTATCCAAATGCTGACAGAACTTAGGCATGCTTTTCTTTACAATGTTCCCATCTACATTTACTCGGCTACAACAGTGCAATTATTAATCTGGCCTAAATAGTGGGTCAAATTGGTTAGGTACTAATATAACGTAGAGCAGTTTAACTATCTAAACTAAACCAGGGTAATGAAGTAGCTACTGAAGTCTGGAAATAGGAAGAAACTTGTGTTTAATAGTGAGACATCATTGGTCGCAGCCAAAAAAATATAATTATGCAAAAAAAATTACCTGGGTCCTATTTCAATAATCAATTTATCATTACTTATGTTTTTATAAACAGATTCATTGTGCAGGGCTTGTGGCTGAAGAGGTGAGCTCAAAAGCCACTGTAGAATTTTAATTTGCTTAATATTTAGATAATCGCAACCTTCAGCCAACTCCACATGGTAGCAAAGTTCGGTTGATAAATGATTCACATCAGAATCAACAGATTTTAATTTATGAAGGATCTCCTTTGTCTTATGAGCACTGAAGGCTTCACATGAAAAAAATCTTATAATACACATGACCACTAGATCTCGGTTCAGTTACCCGCACCAGACTGCCAGCATTAAGTTAAACGTCGGTACTTCACAATTTCGGTTTCTTGCATCAATGTCAAAGTTCACAGCGTATCAGATAGTTGTTGACGCTAATATAAATTCAAAACAACATGAGCTAACGCAATAGTATTATTACAAATTATAAACACGAGAAACTTATTTACAATAAACAAAAAATATCAATGGCAAATTTACATGCGTAACGAAGTCGTAGTTTGTATGTATGTACCTACACACATCCACATTCCTCTTTTAACTTGTTGCACTATTATGTTTCTTTTCCTTTTAAGCCCTACCGTAATGTAAATAATTTGCAATAAGAAAAAGTCATTAGTCGTTAATATTTCGGTATATGGATATAATAATGTTGTAGGTGGGTGGGTACCTCCCTAGTTAAGTTAATTCTCGTAAATACGAAGTGTAACTTCCTATATTTAATGATTTTCATTTATCTTCGTGCAAATTAAATAAAGAGTTTGTGGGCCGACACTCTGATGTAAATACGTAAGAGTAAGTGATGTGCGAAATGTAGTCATCCATTACAAAGTTCCAATTCCAAACCTCAATAGCGCCAAAACACGTGGCGTAGACTTAGTGTTTTCATACGCCTATAATAACTAATAAGCCTATAATAACTAATAAGCCTATAATAACTAATAAGGTTACTATAATGAGTAATATAAATAATTGTAATTATAATAATTGTGGAAGAAGCACGGCAGGTCTGTAAGGATAGGGATATTTGGCACTCCGTGCTCTTTGCCTACCCCGTAAGGGACC
>DWEH01000710.1:0-10836 GCA_018245815.1 Apyrrothrix aesculapus | reverse complement strand
AATAGGTGGTGAGTCTATTGCCATACACCGGGCACAAATCCAGACTCCGAGCCACTACTAGAAATTCTAATTTTATGAAAAATTCAATAATACCCGACCCGGGATTTGAACCCAACACCTCTCGATCGGCAGTCGCACTTGTTTTGGGAATACTAGTTCCGAAAGTAATAACCCTTCCTACACATAGATGACTGTGGATCCGGAAAATTAAATATCCATAACGTGAATAGACGCTTTTATGTGTGTAATATAAGAACCTTGACTCTTTAAGTTTGTCTGATATTGTATCAATGTTCAAGTTATATATACATTTTCCAATAAGTATATAAGTAGTATATAAGGGAATGTTACTGTTAACTTCAAAACTATGTATTAATTCCGGTACAAATTCATACACTGCCATCTGATCGAAAACTAGATCCGCCTAATTTTTGTGCTATGGGTAGACAGCTCATAAATTACGTATTCAAATTTTTTAAATACTAGGAATCTGCCAAGATATTTCGACCTATTTCTATTTATTTATTTATTTTAGTAAATATATTGTGAGGTACATGTAACATTTCTAAAGGCGCAAATGTTTGAAAAGTTATTTTAAGTACCGATTCCAATAGGACAAGGGTAATAACGCGAGAAATATTAACACGAACTTTACAATTGATTACAATGTGAAACAATGTAAAAATAGGAGCTTGTAATTTTTACATGTAATAGTTAGAGCCCGTTCGATGGCTGATGGCCTCGTTCTCGAAATACTTTGTAATTGTACAATTGCGAAAGTTCACTCAGAATTGTTCCACGCTATCTTCAAACATACATACGAACATTCGTATACCGAATCCGCTATGGTCATCTTATTCCTGATATTCACAGTGTCATCTTCTTTTTATTCCTTATTTTCATCATAAACCGAATCAACTATACTTAATATAACTGCAATAGTTCCTGAATCCCACTGTTGGGCTGCCCTCCGTAACTCGGTCTGCTTGATGACGTACGCGTTAGACCGGGTGAGATCTACCATGCCGGGAATACTTGTTCTATACCAGGCATTTTCAGAAACATGTTCTCTTTTTTACTTCTTTTCTTCTTCGTAACATCACGCCTGTAATCCCCTCAAGAAGTAGGCAGAGGCGTGTAGTACACTCCCACGTTTCACTAATTACGTTTACAACCCACTATGGAATAGGGGGTGAGCCGGGCTGAGGTTTTCTTCTTTGTTAATTAGTGAACTATAGGTGTAAACTACAACTGCAATTGTTATTACTTCCCACTGCTGGGAAACTGCAAGAGGCTTTTGTTTGCGCTTGAACCTCCATAAAGGTAGTTGATTCTTAACCAGGTGGAGGAATAAAACCTTTTCATGTCCTACTTTCGCTACTGAGCGCTACTGATCGGTACATGATATATAAAGAAAGAATACGGAAAACACGGTTAACTTGCTTATATAGATAATATATTTATATATAAATGTTGTGTTGACGGCTAATAGGGAGGAATGGTAGGGAAAAACACATTACGGAGACAGCAAATCAGTTGGGAACTGGACAGGAAAATGAATTATCTATTTACATGTTGTGTTATATACGGTTGGGGCTCGCGTTTTCTCTCCCGTAGAGTAATAGCTATAGTGAGTTTTAAAATATAACTTATATTACATTACGTTACATTACATTATGCGTTATTAAATTCAACACACATTTTAACATTACAAATAGCAAAAATAACGAAGTTTTATGTACAAATATAACCCGTGTCGGGCGGAGAATACATCCCCCGACCAATGCCGCGATACCAGGGTGTAGTAAGAGGCGACTAAGCCGGGCGCTATCTGATTGTGGTCTGGCGAGGCCTGCCTAAGCACGACTGACTGCCCTGGTCGCTTACGGGCAGCATCGTAGACGGCGCGAGAAGCCATCTTCTGGGATCCCCAACCCGCATGCCCAGCGTGAGGATTCCGGGCAATAACCCTCTCAGACGAGATTTATGTCCACTAGCGGACTTAGACAGGCTAATTATGATAATAGTGATATCCATATATATACACTAATAATGTTATAGCCTGGTTTTGGATCGGTATGAAATATTTACGCAGCTCAAAAAGTCCCACCAATAAATTATTCTCAATGTGCAACAGATAACAGCTGTTAAACCTCGTGAGAGGAAAACACGTAACTGAATAATCACTGACACATCTTTACTAACCTTTGCTAGAGTAGAGCACGATCACCCTTTAACTATAACGCAGACGTAACTCAAAATCCGCGGTTACAGCCAATTGTAGCGTATATGAATATAGTACAGTCAAATACGTGTTTGGCAAGAAATGAATGTAGAGAAAGCACATGAGGTGTGTAAAGATAGACATGCGAGTATACATATAACACTGTGCGCTCTGCATAACCAGTAAGAGACCTAGCGTGATGATGTAACAATGCAGTCAAATATTTCTTATTTAATTCTTTTACGTTATAATCGTCATTTCAACCTCTACTATTCCACCGCTGGACCTATACCTGTCCCATAGCGTGCCGCAACACTCCATCTTCTGATTTATAAATGTTTCTTTACAGTTGTTAGGTGAGCAAAAACCATTTTCAATCTATAATATTTTTCATATCGATGTCAAAGAATCTCATTATTCTCTCCCTTTGTAATCCTCAGGTTTACAATAAAGTGTAAATAAACAGGACAAAATTCTCTACTTGAAACTGCTTTTGTTCGCAACGAATAGAAATACGAGTACATTAGCGAGATCGGATTTTATTAAGAAACATGGAATAAAGATGTCCACAGCGAAATGAAAACGTACCTTTTTTTATAACATGGGGAAATCCTACATTGGGTACCCAGCCGCCCGGAGGAGCAGGCTGGTTTATGTCGGACTCCTATCGACTAAAACCCCAGGCTGTGCCTCTGCAGCATTATAGGTGGGACACCAGAACTGTTCGTTAGCATGACCCACCCTGCTGTCGCCTTCCAAGAAAGGCTCCCTCTCCTAAACGGCATCCGAGCACACTTCGAACGCCGTCTCCACTCGGGCCTGCGAATGTGAGCAACGGAGCCCATGATCCATCGCCCGCAGGCCACGCTCAGGGCGCAGGACACGGACAAACTGCCCACTCCCGCGCCCCGAGCACCGCTCGCGGAGCGGATTAGACAGTTGGTCATGCTCCCTCTCCAGCTCCGCGGCCTCAGGCCAGGCCTATTGCGGGCCCCGCCGGGGGTGCCCGGTACTTGGTCTGATCTCTCCCTCCAAGCCTATCCAGTATGGGACTTACCGGTTAGCCTTAGAGATCATTGGGATACGCAAGCCCCCCACTTATTGCTTATTGGCATATACCGAGTACGAATCCAGATTCCGAACTGCTACTGGGAGTTACAAATTAGAAAAACTAAATTTACATGATAAACAGATATTTCTTTGGTCTGAAACAATATTTTAAATTCAAGAGACAAACATTATATCGAAGTAAAATTGTAAATCCAACCACGTTGTTATCTGACCACGATGGAGTATCAAAGCTGACTGGATAAAATCTCGGACGCTACTAAAACGTCAAGTTAACTCGATACCGTCTTTTCACTTTACAACTTTAACTTTTCCTCAATTCATTACGTCACCCACTATTGGTGAAGATTGTTATGCGTATACACACTCACGCTGCGCACGATCTCAGCGAATGTTCGCCGATGTTCGGGCCGGTTTGATTGTAATACAATTTTGCCGCCGTTTCGTCTGATTGCAAAAAATCTGATAAGGGAAGTAGAAATAATTCTAGTATCAAAATTTACACATGCTACTTTTTTATTTTTTACAAAACCTGGATTTACGTGCAATTCGTAAAACCCCCTCATTGTTACCATCTCGTTTCATCTCATGACTAACAGACGCCTGAGAACCTAGATCTCAGATGTTTCTACACCTATTCCAAGATCGTCTTCTGAAGTTCAATCCACGCATCCTGATAAAAGAATTACCGTAGGTAGGTAGGACTGTTCTACCCCTTTTCCAAGATGTCCCAAAATGTAAATGTCACTATTATTGTCACATAAATGTATTTTAAATAGCTTTTTACACGCACAGACACACAAAAACATTTATGCTCATGACAAATAATCGTGGGTGATAATCGAATCTGCAACGCTCGTCTCACAGTCAGGTTCACTAATCACTGGATTAAGCAACGAGTCAGTCATTTTTTAAAAACTTCAAAGCGAGCCTTGATTTCAATGTTGTACTACTTTGACAGCTATAATGTTCAATACGCAATCTTCATGGGGTCATAAGTAAGACCATTAAGTATAAGAATTAAGGGAATGAAATAGGCCACAAAGCACACTATGTATTTATGGCACAAGTATTATGCTACAGAAAGACATACATGCCCAGTGTAGGGCCCATCATTAAAACATTTCTGTAACTATTATAATATACATACATGTCATATATTTAGTAATCTATTGAAGTTGAATGTACTGTGTTCTATAAATAATAGCAATTCGGATGTGTTAAAATTATTCTTTATTTTGTTTTGACGGGTACTGACGGAATTGGGTTCAAATATATAACAATTACTTAAAACTCTGAGCTAAGTTCCACAATTTATCACATCAGATTCATAACTTTATTTCAGTCTCTATATACAAATTGTTGAATTGGAGTCGAACATAATTTTCATTTCGACCGCAACGTAATCGCGCGGGCTAACGAACTTTTGATTAAAACTTTGTATTTTCTTCTCGAACAACATTTCTTTTAAATTGTGTTCCCAAACATTTTCCTGTTTTCAATTTTGACATACCTCTGTTAATGTACATATCTGTGTTTTAGTAGCCATTGACTTGAGTTTGAATACAGTTCTGCCTGTTGGTCAGCAAGATGTAGTGTAGGGCGCAACACTTTTGCCTAGAATGTTCAGTTGAAATAAAAGTCTATAGGAAGTTCCACTCTTTGGCAGTTCGCAACAAATTAGTTTTCTTTCTTTCTATTACATAAATTATTGTTATACTGCCTTGTTGGTCGTGTTGGTTGCAAGCGCGAATGCCGATCGAGAAGTCCCGGGTTCAAATCCCTGGTCGGGTACTATTGGATTTTTCTAAATTAGAATTTCTACATAGTAGCGGCTCGGAGTCTGGATTTGTGCCCGGTGTATGGCAATGGACTCTCCACCTGTTTCATAACGTAACTGGTAAACGTGGAAATGTACTACCGTCTTCTGCCTACCTCTTCGAGCATTACAGGCGTGATGTTACTTTTACTGATATACTACAACAGTTAATCTTGGAACTAACCTGAAAAAATTTGAATTAAAGCAGTATGACACAAGAGATCGCGGGTCTTAAATAAGAGCTTCTCGCCATTGGATCGGTGCTGTTAATACCCTATACATTCAGTTGTAGTAGGTACGTGAGTGTAGATGCGACATTAGGTCATAAATTTAGCATGTAACATGTTTAATATAAAATGTTAATTCAAATCACTATTGAAATATTTCCTCATTTATTAATTTAATTAAAAAGATAATGGAAATAGAAATTGAGAAAACAAGTTAACTTGACCGTTTACTACGCAATAACGCAACATTGTTCATCGAAATATTATTCACTAAATTAATTTTCAAGTCCTATTGGGTTTTAGATAAGATTTTACCACATCAACCATGTGTTCATGACATCCCTTGAACATGTTAATGGTCGTGCAAATAGACCACAAACGATCATTTATTTAAAAGACGATTGCGTGCAAATTTAATAATCTGACTTTGTTTTAATCAACTTAAATTAAGTCTACAGTTTTTATTAACCTCGGAAATTAAATTCTGGTCACGTCTTTACATTGTTCATTTATCATAAAACACTCAACATCATGATAATTTATATCGTTCCGCTGTTAGACGCGGTTCTGTTCTTAGAATGAGAAGAATTAAGGCCATAGTCTGCCACGCTGGCCAAATGCGGGTTACCGACTTCACACGCTTCAGAGAACATTATGGAGAACCCCGAGATGAGCAGGTTTCCTCACGGTGCATTCCTTCACTGTCACTTGCTGAAATACTTGTAATAAGGTAATATTCGTCTGACATGTTTTAAAACTGTTGACGAAACTGCATACTTAATTTGAATGCAACGTTGAAACAATGCCAAAAATATGCAAAAAAGAAAGAAAGAACACTTTCTGCCTCCATTATTAAACGTGTAGTTTATTTATGTGTTATCTAATTCTTAAAAGTATTATTATTATTGAGTTAGTCTAACTTGCAATTCCCAGTAGCAGCACGGTGTTTGGATTTGTGCCCGGTGTATGGCAATAGGCTAACCCCCTATTCCATGCTGGGACGTGTAACATAACTGGTAGAACGTGGCAATGTACTACACCCTCCTGCCTACCCCTTCAGGGACATACAGGCGTGATGTTACGTTATTGTTATATGTGATGGACAAAATGGAATGTTAACCTAACGGGCATCGGTATAACTCTTAATATTCAGCCAATTTGATTTAACTTTTACCTTCATATTTATAAATATTTCTTAAACTACATTATTTATAGTATATTTGCCGCGGATTTTTTGTTTAACAACGTTAAAACAATGTGCATTAATCTATATTATTAATGGCTTTGATAATTCTTATTACTTATAAATTTAATAAGATAACATAAATCTCGTCACTAATACAAATAAAATTTATAAAAAAAAAATATCACGGCCGTAATCTCCGAAGAGGCAGGCAGAGGAGTGTTATAGACTCCCACGTTTCACAAGTTACGTTTACGTAACATCCCACCATGGAATATATGGTGAGCATATTAAAACTTATTAATTTATTCATTTATCAAAATCAAACGATTGACAATTAAAATTTTACAATTCGTTATTTACTAAATTGTTACTTTAAAAATAGATCGGTCTAATCCCATGATACATTTGCTTATGTGTCTTACAATGGCTTTCAAAATGTCATTAATATAACAAAACTTAAAATCGAAATTATTTTTCTCTATTATTGTTAGTAAATACCAATATAATTTAATAGAAAATAATAATTTCAAATACATATCTATATATCTTAGTATGTAGCAGAATTGTCGGAACTTACGATTTCGAATTCCAAATTCAAAAAGTACGTACGTACGTTAATCGTTAGGTTTATTTAAAAATATAATACTTGTGTTTCTTAATTACTAACACTATTTTTATAATAAATTTATTTTGCAAATGAAATATAATATATGTATCTTACAAGCAAGAAAGTAAACATTGCACAAAAAATAATCTATGGACAAGAATAGTCGTATGAGTAATCCCGTTATTTTTAAATTAAAATGTCCTTGAATTAAATATTCACCTGTATTAAAAAAAGCTTGTAAGTTATGCCTGTTTTCGATTAAAAATTAAAATAAGCAGATAAATGAATAGACAAATTTTACGAAAATATTAGAAGTGTTGTAGGTATTAAAAACATTTTTATTATTTTAAATTTCCCATTCTTATTATTTGTTCATTCCAAGCCTTGTAATTTTGGGCATTAAGCTTAAAAGGAAAATTATTACAATATTATATACCGTAATGTAATTATGACAGATAAGTGTATAATATACTTAAGTATTAACTGTGATGCGCTTGTACATAGATGTTGAAAATCAAGGTGATTGTACACAACCATTTCATTGGACTGACTATTTTATAGTACGCAAGGATATTTCTTAATACGGAAAAGTCAAGGGTTCGAAGATTTATTGACCCACAAGCATATTATATCATTTGTTTCCCACACCCCATGGACCAGGAAAAGACTGACACGGAACGAATGGAAGATAATTTTGTGCTTGTAATAATACCCAGCCTCATCTCCGATGTCTAAGTGCGCCGAACCCGTGGAAAGTAAGAGTTACACAAAAACTATTTCAAAAACATATAAGGAAGTGATAGTGAACCGCTTCCCAGGTAATCCTATCACGATGAATGCACGTAATGACATGTAATTCCTTGTCCGTCTGGACGCAAATTGGATGTTCCATAAAACTTAATCGACCGTCTGTTTATCTTTATACAACATCGAATTCAGCGCGAAAATCTACCATATTTTTAGTCAGTTTAATTAGTTTTAGTTTAATGTAACATTTGTACAATCGAAATAGAATTACAAACGAGTGTTTTATATATTAATATTGAGTATGCTATGTACGCTGACATATAAATAATTTTTATTATCCGCCGTAACTGTGAAAGTGTCCAATAGCGAGATCCACATTGTTTTCACCGAAGATGAATCCGGACGGGTGTCATTAAAATCGTAATTCTCGTATGGCCGAAGGCCGAATCTTAGGAAGAGTCAGGGAGAGAGGTGTCGACGGCCGGCCGGTATATAAGCGACCACCAAGTGGTACAGAGCATCATACAACCACGAGACCTCCGCAAGACAACATGAAAGCGTTCTTGGTAGGTATTCGTGTTCAGTGAAAGTGTTCTGTGACCCGTGTGACCCGTGCTGCTCTCGGCTCAGGAGCCGTGCTTCCTTATGGGATTGTGAGTCAGTGCCGCGGCGCCGGGCGCCGACCGTTAATCATTCACAAATCAAATGTAGTGCCGTAATAAGCAAAACGCGGTGGATGTACTTTATTTCTTTTTTAATATCAGCTTCTGTCTTTTTGTTTCCCGCGAAAATTTGGAATGTGTTGTCAACACAAATAAGCATTCGTTTTTTTTTTAATATTTTCTGCCCAAATAGTTTTGATTTAAAGTTGATTTGTTACAAGTCTAGATTTTTTAAACTAATAATAGGAAGTTCGCACGGCAGCGGGTCGAAGTCACGGCAATGTCGGGAGCTTGCAGCAATTAGTGATTGTATGTTAATGTGCTTTTGTTCTTTAGGTATTAGCTGCCGTAGCGGCTCTCGGCTCCGCGAGACCCGAGGCGGGATACAGCTACAGCGCTCCCGGCGGTGGCCACGGAGGACTCGGAGGCCTCGGCGGTGGTCACGGCGGCGGCTTCTCGTCTGGTGGCGGACATGGCGGATTCTCATCCGGAGGCCTGAGCTCCAGCAGCTTCGGTATTGGCGGCGGTGGTCTTGGAGGCGGTCTTGGAGGCGGTCTTGGAGGCGGTCTCGGAGGCGGATTCTCTTCCGGCGGCGGCTTCTCTTCCGGTGGTGGGTTCTCCTCTGGCGGTGGATTCGGAGGCGGCGCTGGAGGCGGATTCGGTGGTGGCGCCGGAGGCGGTTTCGGAGGCGGTTTCGGCGGTGGCGCCATTGTCCAGAAGCACATCTACGTGCACGTCCCTCCCCCAGAACCTGAAGAACAGCGCCCTCAGGTGATCAGCGGTGGAGCCATCCCCCAGAAGCACTACAAGATCATCTTCATTAAGGCCCCAGCTCCTCCCGCGCCCATCGCACCCATCATTCCCGCCCAAGCCCAAAACGAAGAGAAGACCCTCGTCTACGTGCTGGTCAAGAAGCCCGACGAACAGCCCGACATCACCATCCCCACCGCCGCCCCCACTCAACCCTCCAAGCCCGAAGTTTACTTCATCAAGTACAAGACCCAGAAGGAAGGTGGCGGTGCTATTGGAGGCGGTATCGGAGGTGGAATCGGAGGTGGAATTGGAGGTGGAATCGGCGGCGGTCTGTCTGGTGGTAGCATTGGTGGTGGTCTCGCCGGCGGCAGCATCGGCGGCGGCAGCCTCGGTGGCGGCAGCATCGGCGGCGGCAGCCTCGGCGGCATCATCGGTGGTGGACATGGCATCTCCGGTGGCAGCATCGGCGGCGGCCACGGCATCTCCGGTGGCAGCATCGGCGGCGGCCACGGCTCGTCCGGCATCGGCACCTCGTACGGACCCCCCGGACAATCGGGCCCCTACTAAATCGCACAAAGCGTGCTAACTTGTGATACCTGTTTCGCCGGCGACGAACTTAATTTTAAGTAGAGAAAAAAATTACGGTGCCTAAATGTATTTATGTAAATAGTAATTTTAATGTGTAATTTTAGTTGTATTATAAATTCTTTTGCATAAAAAACTTGATAAACTAAATCTTCCATCTTTATTATTTCCCACGCCACACCACTAAACATTAAACATTCACTTCATATTGCCGTATCACAAACAATAAGAGAACCAGAATCACATAAGAACAATCATTTTGAATTTCGAACGTTGGAAGGCAAGAGGAACAAAGAGAAAGAGCGAGCATAGCACAACACATTGCGTAACAACACGTTCGGAAACGTCAAGGTCTTTTATCGTATCGTCTCGTCCATTAACAAGTTGATGAAACAGGTGTCTAGATTTGGTAGAAAGTCCGTGTTTTCTCCGTACCGTGGGCGACGGCTTGCGCAACGCGGTACTGTGTGACCCCGGTTGCATAATTCTGAAAGAAGCTCCTCCGGCTTGCCACACGTGCATAGAAAAAAAGTAAGAGTTTTGCTAATATTATTACGTAAACAACACCTACTCTCTTTAAACAAACCGTTGCGTTAACTGTGACATTTGGGAGTTTCCATTTTAGCGTGAAATGTTTTCGTATTGCGCTAAATGATAGTAATGAATTGAACTAATATGAAATCTCAAGTCGACACATGAATGGTGAAATAGTGGTAACATCTATTCAAGGTTTTATTGAGCCATCGCCATATATGTATATTTCTATAAAAGGACCGCTTGCAACTACGTATTCATGTTTAAACGCGCTACACAAATTCCCGATTTTCTGTCACATTTTGAATTTTTAGGTTATAATTTCTGTAACTAACATTACTATAACATTTCATGGTGCAATCTGTTTATAAAAATATTCATCAAAGGGTGAAATACGTCAATTACTTAAATTATGAATTTACGT
>DWEH01000709.1:0-10837 GCA_018245815.1 Apyrrothrix aesculapus | reverse complement strand
ACTCGACCCGGGATTCGAACCCAGGACCTCTCGATCGGCAGTCGCGCATGCAACCAACACGACCAACGAGGCAATCTATGGTAATATTAAATTTCTATATTCCTGACTATATATACTTATTATACACACCGTGTAAAAAGCATACACGTCTATTGTTGTAGTGTTACATACATACATACTCGTATATTAGCACATTATTATATTACTTCGTTGGACGTTTGAAAGTTCCTTAATTTTTAGAAGCAGCAAAGAGGTATTCTCCGTAAAGAACGTCAAGTAGATGCTGCATGCAAAAATTTTATGTTTATTCGATGAGTGATAGACAGGAAAACAACCACTGCTACTCGTAACTACTAAGCCGAACCGACAAGGGTCTGTTTACTATAATATGTTACTTTTAAACATAATTTGCAGAAGAGACTAATCTTAATAAAGTCAAATGATTTTGTAAAATGGGCCTTTTCGTGAATTGATAACCTGGAAGGGCTAAAAGGGAGGCATCGTGAATTTTTATCATAATTAAACTTATTGGCACCCTCATTGGTCGAGTGGTTGCAAGCACGACTGCCGATCGAGACTGCATGAGACTGCATTTGTGCCCGGTATGTGGCATTAGGCCTACCCCCTATTCCATGGTGGGACGTATATCATCATGGGTAAATCGTGGAAGTGTACTGCACTCCTGTGCCTACCTCTTAGGGAAATGCAAGCGTGATGTAACTAATTTATTATAATAAATTCATGTTATTATGTATATAAAAATTATTAATAAATTGGAAACAAAATTCGGCCTTGATTTAGTTATAAAGTGATGAGAGGATACAATTTAGTTGTCACATACTGTAAACTAATATCCGGTTATGAGGTTATTGGCAGTTCCCACTAAATTATAAAGTTTACAAATTACGTAAGTTCATGGTGCTTGATTAGTTCGAGTGTTGTAGTAAGTTTCAATAGTTAATAGTTTGTTTAATAGCTATTGAAACTATATACAAGATACGCTAGAGTTAAGACAAGATCTTAATTGCAACCTTTTCTTTCGCATTTGTAATATTTCCTTCAGCTGCAAATCTTTTTATGGACTACTGCTGGTTATAAATATCTCTCAAATTGACAGAGATACATACGGAAGACGTGCCACTTTTGAAAGGCTTTATATCGTTATGGAAAATTGCGACATTTGTTACAATTGTCATTTAGCTACCATAATCGGATGTGACCGCTTAATATGTCTCCCAGTCACGAAAACGCTTGCGAAAGTTTTCAACTGCCTATCTGCCCAGGGCTGCCCACGCGTTGCATAACTACGCAACTGATAGAAACATCTAGTCTAGAATATTTTTTGACAAGCGTATATCGTCCTAGTCGTCATGCGACACGCTTATCGACAAACTCAAATGACCCTTCCGTGGCAAGCGATTCGTTGCGCATGGACGCCTCCCAGTAGACTGATACGAAATCTGGATGCAATCCAAACTAATAGTCGACGGACAATGCATCGATTTGAACAACAATGCCTCCCCTCCCTACACAATGGTTGGTAATGATTTTGTGAGATCGTTTGATATGCTTTTATTTGGTTTTGGAAGATTTTGGGGTGATTACGAAGAGTACATATTATCATACGTTAAGTTATTTTTATCATATTCTTCATGTTCATTATTAATTTATAACCATGAGAGGTTACCGTGTTAGAGAAAATATTGGTTTAATTATCTTACAATAGATAAATAATTGTGTGTAGTGTATGTAATTATTATGTAAGGGTAGAAATCATTTTACCATGTAAAGCTATGAGAAACTGGCAAAATATAATGGCAAAGCGGTAACCCAATATCTGGTAGTAAAAATAACAGAACGGACTAAAGGTACGAAAGGAAAATAATAAATACAATATATCAATCGTGATTATTGTAATTACATGGATCATTACAAGCCGATATGTGTCCCTCGGTTATGCTTATCAGCGAACATGACACGTAATTAACCAGGTAAGATATACATGGAGATAACGACGATAAATCAACCCGACCGATGCAAATCATCGGACATAACAAAACAATACATTGTAATTCACGTGATCTGTGAAATGGAGATTACAGTAATTAAAGTTCCCAGTGGAATTTATAAATCCGTTGTGTGCCTGCTATTTTCTATATTACATCGACATTAAATGTTTTTTTATCAATATCCTTTATATAATACACAAAATGTACTATTACCTCGTTGTAACTGTCCTTATTGTCCACAACCTCTGAAATCTCTGTTTCTTTTACACTACGATCCAATGCACTTATTTCGCATTCTATTACTTCTCAATCTGCGGATTAAAACTCGAGATCTAAACCGTATTAATTTGAACTTGCATAGTTGGATGGCTATTAATCAGGTTCGAGGTAGCGTTTTGTTTTGTTTGAACGCGCCTAGCTCGTGACGGTCGGCAGAGCGTTAA
Organism: Apyrrothrix aesculapus; assembly: GCA_018245815.1. Lineage (NCBI taxonomy): Eukaryota > Metazoa > Arthropoda > Insecta > Lepidoptera > Hesperiidae > Apyrrothrix > Apyrrothrix aesculapus. The sequence continues at coordinate 8,385 of DWEH01000709.1, read as the reverse complement.
ATTGGCTGGATGCGCCAGGAGAGATGGTACAGATATACAGAGCTATATAAATGTTTGTTATTTCATTCGATTCCATCTACAGTATGTACCTAATAAAGATACGATATGATTTTCTTATATCTTAATACGGAATTGTTATCGAATATTCAAATTTCTTATAGACCATCTTATACGACTATTTCAATATTAATCATCTGATTTAAATACAAAGTTCGTTAAAATATTGATTGATATACCCATGCTGGAATGTTATTAATATACGTATGAGTTTTATATAAAACGCGGCTTAGAATACAAATGTAATTCAGACAAGTCAAATGTTACAAATTGTTCAATTCTCCCGATCAATATATGTGCGGTTTTATTAAGGCGGAATATCAGTTGTTTTAATTAAATTGCGAGGAGAGATAATCAAATATACATTTAATGAAACATGCAAGGAATTATGAGTATATGCAAGCTAATAAGATCATATCCAGTTAATTAAGCATCGGCGGACATTTGCTGCGCATGTTTGCACGGGGCATCCTGATAAGAGCAACGCAAACAGGGCCGAGTGACCTGACAGCGTCTAGCTCTGAGTGATTGCTCGGTGCTCAGGATCCTATTGACAGGTTACGATGATCTAATGCCATGTTTTGATAAAGGATTCGCTGATAAGAAGTTTCGAGTCAAGATTGATGACTTAACTTTTGTGGGCACACACTTCGGTTTGTGGATGTCAATTTGTAATTATTTAAAATGTCGTTTTTTATTATAGAGAGGTGAACCTCCTAATGAGCATGTACTACCTACGTGATAGTTCCAGCGCAGTACCTACGTAGGTATAATTAAATAAAAAAATGTTGAAGTAAATTATTTATTGATAAACTTTTCATAAAGGTGCTTTATAATTTGCTTGCAAGCGCAACTGCCGATCGAGAGGTCCTGAGTTCAAATCCCGGGTCGTGAATTATTGAAAATTTCTGAATTCGATTTTCCAACAGAAATGTTGGCTCAGAATCTGGATATGTGTCCGGTGTATGGCAATAGACTCACCACCATTTCCATAATGGAACGTAAACGTAACTGGTGAAACGTGGGATAGTAATACACTCCTCTGCCTACCTCTTCGGGGACTACAGGCGTGATGTTACGTAACTACTGCAAATTGTCTACTCAAGCCTGTTACGTAAAAGAAATTTCTTAGAAACATATATAGAAATACTCGGATTATGTAAGTAGTCTCTGTAAATAAAATTCAGCACAGATAAATCTTTCCAGCTGCTTCTGTTGAAATTAGATTTAGGTGTTGTAAAAAGTAAGTGAACTATTTTGAATAATTCTGTTACTTGAACAGTCTATCATCCGACGCCTATGTAAATGTTGCAGATTGAGTTTGAGCGAGCTTCGACCTCTGATAAAACAGTGTTCTCTACCGACCGGTATCGGAAAAGTATCATCAACTTTATTTATGTACGCCATACAAATTGACAAGTTTTCGGCAAAAAGTAAAGTTGGTGCCTTTATTTATTCACGCTGATAGATGTTCAATTTTTAATGAAATGTATAACTACTTGTTGAGAATTAAAGTGTCATTACAAGTGTGATATTAAACAATTTTCTTGTATAGCTGGGTCATTAGCTACACACAATTTTGGCGATTGGTTTTAATCAGGGTCCGATCCTGAGCAGATTTTTTTTCGAAACCGAAACCGTAACCCAATACTCGGCTCCTTTCACAATGTCGCTCGAAATCGATACTAAAACATGTATTTCGGTTAAAATGTAGTCCGATTTTAATTTTCCCTGGAATCTAGGGGTTGTCCGTAGTTTCTTACCATATCATTAGAGGATATTCAATGAAACACAAGTTTATTTAAAAAAAAAAAATTGTAGCGGATTTTTTAAATGGCTTCCGTAAAACAAATAAAAAAATATATGAATAAATTATGCTATGCTTTGCTGTACAATAAATAAACATAGGTAATATCTAAGTAGGTACTAATTGTATGAAAACCTCGGAAAAATCAAGTAGGTACACTTTATTACATGTTCTATGACTGTGGTACAAATTTCCATCATCATCATCCTTATCAAGCCTTTCATCCATCCACCATCAACCGCAATTATACATTAGCCCAATGCAGGTTGAAATTCTTTACGCGTCCTGAAAGCCGCTATAGGAAATTCCAAAATGTGCAGGTCTCCTCACGATGTTTTGCATCAACGTTACAGCAAGTGATATTTAAATGTTTTGAATAAGATATACTTGAGTGAGAAGTACAATTCTGAACTCGAGACTCGGAAAAAATCTACCAAATTTTGTTTTTGAAGAAAAAAAACAATTAACGTCATATTTATGTAGTATTGTAGTAGTAAAGTCATATGATTTTGCCACGTGCAAATGCGTTTATGTACTATTTTTATCGTAATGCTATTAATTAACAATTGAAATGTAAAGTAATTTATTAAAATGTAAAAATTTTAATATCATTGTTAAATAAATTAATTAAAAGATTAAATAAATTTAATTATACGAATAAAAATACGATCAAACTACCTAAAATTAATCGATGAAAATGTACACTCAAACCGTCTAACGATTGAACATCTGGAACGGCGAGGAAGTCTGTTTCGAATATAAATGATTTCCAAAGATTGACGAACATTAGTTTCGCACGAATTGAAGTTCCGGCCCTTTTTCAGCCAAAACCGAAACTATAGTTTAAACGAAGCTCTTTGGCTGATACTGAAACCGAAACTTAGGGTGGGAGCCGTACTTTTAATCTTAAATTGTCACATATTTATTTAAACACTACTCTATTTCGTAGGAATTACAATTGAATAAATCCTTGTTCCCTTTAGATTATTTCGATTTTCCTGTATATCGAAACAAATCACTGTTGACTAGAAAAAGCAGAGCTGGGACAGTTAAATTCCTTACTACAATTATGAAAAGCGATTTACTGTAACAATCCATGTTATATAGATGGACTGTTAATTTTTAAATGAGATATGGTTTTCAAAGCATTTGTCATGCTATGTCCAAAACATTAAGTCTCCAAAAGTCCTGAAAATCAGTGACAATTGCACTGTCATCATACATTAATGGTCGCCCCACCAATCAGCAAGTGTTTATCACCGTGTCCCAGCGCCCCCTAGTGTTCAGTTTGCAACATAACTCGGCTGGTTAATAGTGGGAGGTTCATATTGAGAGTCTGAAATAATGATTAAAAAAATTTAAGTGTAAAATAGAATTTGTTTACTACTGAAGTTATATATTAAGCAATGGTGGTTAAATGTAACTGAAGTAATGCAACTTCAAATCTTAGAGTAAAATTCTATATACATATCTATGTGTGTGCGTGTGTGTGTGTCTTCAACGATCAACGAGTATTGAATTACAATTACATGACAATATTCAAATTTTTTTTCTCCTAACCCTTTTTATCATTCCACTGCTGGACTCGGGTATCCTCTCAGAATGAGAGGGTTAAGACCATAGTCTACTACGCTGGCCAAGTGCGGGTTGGTAGACTTCACACGCCTTAGAAAACATTTTTTTTTATGTACTCTAAGGTGTGCAGATTTCCTCACGATGTTTTCCTTCACCGTTATAGCAAGTGATATTTTATGTTAATCTTAAAACGCACATTTTGTAAAGAGGTGCGCGCCAGGATTTGAACCCGGCCTCCCGGAGTGAGAGGCTGACTTTCAAACCACTAGGCTATCACTGCATACGTACATTGTATTTACGTATCACTAACCAGTACGCCAGCGCACGCACACAAAACACTTTTTCTTCCGACTTTACAAATATCAATATTTAAGACTACCCAAGATTTGTAGCATCATTCTAAGTAGCCTATAGCATTCCTCATGGATCTGACTAAAGCATACAAAACATTTCTACCAAATAAACTAAACGAAACGAACACTGACCACCGTCCTTACACCGCTCGCGACGGCCGCCTGCTCGCTTGCTACTCTCTGCACACCAAAATATTCGAATACGGGTTACACAAGTTGCGCCAATAGTACAGAATAGTCAAAAATGCTAAAATGTCCTTGTTTACAGGTTAGGTGTAATTAGCCAAACATTGAATATTATTGGTAAAAAATATATAACTGTAAGCTATGTATATTTGTTTTACAACAAAGCCCAGAACCACTAATTACACATATTCTGAAAAAATTAATAAATTGAAAACACAATACTTTGCTTAGATAATCATAAAATGTTTACAGTTTTGTGTTTCTGCAGCGAATGGCTGTGCAATATGCGAGAGGGCAGCCTATTTCACACCTCATCGCAGCGCATGAGACGAGCTAGCTCCGGCCTCGCGGGGAGACCATATTATTTATCGTAGCCACCTCGGCGCATCTGTTGGTAAAATTCAAAATAGCTTTAACACCACATGAGTTTATAGATACTGATCCGTTCGGCAAACGACTGCAGGTTCTCCATCACGTCTCACGTAACAGAACCGCATGTTCCAGGACCATGTATGTTCTCAAGTTCCAGGAGCGCAACGTGCACCTCACTGCATTCCCGTTCGAAATGTGTCCGTGAGATCAGCTCGGTTTCGACGTATAATATAGCTGTGCGACCGATTTTGAAGTAAACTTATCAAATATGCGTGTGTTTAAAGCACGTGGTATTCTGTTTAAAGTACTGGAACATGGAGAATAAAGTATTAATAGTGTAGGTTAATTTCAATAACAAGATTAATTTATTTCATAGTAAATCAAAAACCTGAGGTTATTAGTGTTAGCTACAATTAACTTATTTCAATAGCAGTAAATAAAAGATCGAGTTAATACATACATGGTCACCAACTACCCGCTGATCATGTTCGGGTAACTGCGAGTTCTTTTGTACATTGCTGACTATTTGTCTATTAGACTGATTTGTTGCTCCAGTAGCTAATGAACCCGACTGCTAATCTGTGCGCTATACGATCGATAAGCAGAATAATTTATTAAACTTGTCCACGTTAATGTTTACCTAGTAAGTCACGTATGTACTTTACCTGGTAACAAAGTACCGCAGTACAGGCTCTGCGTAGCTGAGCTCAAGTGGCAGGGCATAACGCTGTTCCGCGATATTTAGGTACTCGAAATACAATTTGTGTCCATTAAATTGCCTCCTTAAATACTTTCCGCTCTTGCTCCGATGTTTTATCTGACAACACTCCCGAGACAACAAACCGACAACAGCAGTTGACAGCATGTAACATACCTTTAAATATTAAAACATTCCAGCACACGAGCCTTCGGGACTTTGACGTTAAAAGGAATTATTTACGTACAAATTTGAATAAATTAATGTGAATTTTAACTTTTTACATGACTGAATGTTGATTTAAAAAGCTTTTTATAGAACTGTACGACAATTTATTGTGTGGCGTCAACTTGTACAAACGCAGTGGAAGTTGTCTTAATAATAACAAGAGTAACAGTGGAAACCCAGGAAGGGAAAGGTATAAAAAAATTAAGTGTTACATGAATACCCAGATCAAATCGGTTGGACCAGCTTACCGCACCTTTCAAGCTAGACTGCAAATCCGATCGCTACCGTTTTGCAGCAGAACTCATTATCACAGCAGTCAAACTCTAGCCATGAGATCCAACGTCCGAGCCCTTTTCGGATTATCGTAATAAATTGAAAGAAAATACAGCTAAGTAATGTAATCAATTGAACGCGATAAAAGCTGACCCAATTAGCGGATATTGTCGCAACGGGACAGCTGTAATTGCCGCTGACACGAACTACTGACAAAGATAACGAAATGTTCCCATATTCTTCATATCTCGCAGATATTTCCTGGAAGCGTTTGTCACTCTATTGCAGGATGTGCGACAGATGTACGAAGTAGAGCATGTGAGTGCAGTCAAATTCGAAGAATTATGTAATTATATAGTAATATCTGATTGTAACGTTTTAAAATCTCTCAGTGTTCGACCCTACGTCATTTGTCCTAGTCACGGGTATACTTTCTCGGTGATCTCATGGCTGGCCTAAGGTTGAAATTTATCCGTACAAAGAAACAGAGTCGACGATAAAAAGTGACATACATCTGACGGGCGCACAGAAATGTTCATTGCAAATGCGATTATTTTCTTTACGGTTGTTACAGTGGATGATATTAAATCTTAAAAACGCACATAACTTTTTATAGTTAGAGATGCATGCCGGAATCCGAAGCCTAGAAATGGAAGGCTGACAGTTAAACAACTAAGCTATCTCGGCTAATTGTAAATAACAAATATTGACTGCCTCGTTGGTCCAGTGGTTACAAGCGCGGCTACTGAACAAGTGATCCTGAGTTCGATCCCTGGTTCGTGCAAAGCATTATTGGGTTTTTCTAACTTAAAAATCCCAGTAGTACCAGGAAGTCTGTATTTGTGCTCGGTTTATGGCAATAGGTTCACCCCCTGTTCCATGAGATGTATAACATGACGTGAAACGTGGGAATACTACATTCCATTGCCTACCCCTGCGGGGTAATACAAGCGTAGTATTATGTTGTATTAACAAATAATTAGATTATGTGCCGTCTTGCCTTATGCACGGCTTTGTCAGGATACAACGACTACTTTCAGTCTTTCCCGCTGTTTTTCCTTTTTAAGTCCCGCAGAATCTGGACAAGTTTCGAGGGAGACAGCCAGCATGGCATGTTCAATCGACCACGAATAGAGCTGTAGGAAAATGATTATTAGTTACTTCAGCATCAGTATTTTGTTGTTATTTCTAGAGTCTATCTTGCGATACGCCAAGTACCTAAGGGCCCTACTTTCAACACTGAGCATTCCAAAAGTCTCGTCCCAGTGATTATGCCTCCATCCTTTGAACTGGGGCACGGCAGCACACCTACCTACCTACTTGGCATGTTATCAAGAACTCCGCGGTCACAAATTATGTCTCAAAATGCTGTGAAATATCGAGCGTTGATAATCTCACTCGTAGAGACTTGGCTATCACGCTGTGAACAATTAGGATTTTTTATATAGTTGTAACATTAGTCACAAGTAAGCAAAAGCTAATAAAACAGCAGGATACAGCTGCATTCTGAAGGCCCAGGTTCGGATAGAGTGGCGCCGATTAGAGACGGCCTATGTCAAGTAGTGGACTTCCTAAGGCCAATGGATGATTGTATGGACGGAATATTAGTTCAACGACTCATACATAGGTGCCACGGACCATACAGACCACGAACAGGAATCAACATTCAAATGACTAGAATATAAACGGCTTTAATTCGGGTTAACTAGCACAGAGTACATTTTTTAATCAATTTTATTCATATTTATTCGGGACATCACTAACGCGTTGTGTGATCAAATTAGGCTTTACGATTTTAAATGTTTATTTTATTGACCTATTATTTAAAATGAAACCAAATTGACTTTTCTGACTACGTTACAATGCCACCATTTTTAAAAGTCTATCCGGTTACCGTAGGAGACCTGAAGTGTGCACCATCTTAGTGCTCTAGAACAGATTTATGGAGATAAGGGTTAATGGTCAACCTATATGTCGAGTATTTTTAAACTGCATATAAGGTCTCCGACGAGGTATTATAGTTGTTACCTAACAGTAGCAACCGCGACCGACTGCCTCGGATACATGAGGCAGTCGATCACAAGCATGGAAACACTCGTGACAATTTTCCCCTAGCGGTCACCCATAGAAGAATTGACTGCAGCGTTGTTTAACCGTACAGACGGTGTGCGATATATTGTAATGGCGTCCGGATCACGAGCTCTTCAATTCCATTATATGTTAGCTCTTCCGAAACAATCATAGTTACATCTCTGTACCGAACTGTCTGGTTTGATGCAAAGGTTTTAGGTAAATCTGTATTTGCCGCTAATATACAAAACTACGCTAAGCCCACATATGACACAAGGTAAGCGATTTCAAAGTAGCAGACCCACAACAAGCGAGCGCGCGGCCGCCAGATGGCGCGCAGACAGCGCGGCGTCCGGCCGTTTTATGGCACGTCCACCTACTCGTATATTATTGTTTCGTCCTGTATGTAGGTAACGTTTGCCAAGCAGCGCATTACCTATTACGTCTCGTAATAAAATATTTGGGACACCTATGACGTCGTGAACAAGTATTTATTTTACGTTACGTAAGAAAACACCTCGTCATGACATAAAACGACACGATGTCAGTGACATGACTCAAAGAATTAATCTTGAGAGTTTACTTTCTTTCGTTTCCTTTTATTTTTATATTGATCTCATTTTAATGGAGATAAACGTAACATTATGTCTGTAGTCCTTGAAGAGGTAGGCAGAGGAGTTTAATACACTACCACGTTTCACCAGCTACGGTTTCGTCCGACCATGAAATAGGGCGTGAGCCTACTGCCATACACCGGGCACAACTCC
>DWEH01000708.1:0-10842 GCA_018245815.1 Apyrrothrix aesculapus | reverse complement strand
GGTGGGATAGCAGTCAAACGCGAGCCTATAGCTAAATTAAAAAAAAAAAAAAAACAACATTTTATCACATCCTTGTTGTATGTACGACGAGTTAAATTTGTAACGTAGCAAAATTGTGACAAAGGTTGAATCTTTGCACGTTGTTGTTGATATTGACCATTTCGAAAATATCAAAAGCAGCTCAGCATAAGGCTGTCACACCACTTTCGATACAGTACACTTACGTGCGACTGTTACTAGGTTATGATAAAAAAAATCTAGATTTCCTAAATAACCTTCCGCTCTTTGTTAGCCGACTATGAAATAATTTGCGAACACACCGCCTGGCAACGAACTTTGTCGACATGTCCACTAATAGGCTTCGACCTATTTGGCGCGGCGGTCGCGTTGTCTAGACTGACACTCGTTCGAAAACAGGTCTATCGTGCGCTTTTTGTTACAATACTACAGATTTAGATACGTATCCGCCACTCGATGTACCGTTTGATTTGTTAATACAATTTTGTTTATGCCGAGAAGCGCTCGCAAACCTGTCGAGGTGATACACGCTCCCAAACCCAACAGTAAGAACGCAATTGTTCGGCCGGCTCGTGGAATTTATCATGAACGTTTCTGCACTTCGGAGAATCATAGCTTATCATTCTTTTCGTATATATATTTTTTTAAATTTTATCCAACGACAACACTAGCTTCAAAATAGACTGATGACCACGGAGGAAGACATTTTTCTCACTAATTACCAATTTTGTCATTTATTACACACGTTAAATATATTCTACCGCCAAAGTATCCAACTTTCCACAGCGCTGGGACTACTGACCACATATGAAACTAGAAGCGTGAGAAACGAGACTGACGACGAGACCATTTTTTTTTCTTTCATAATTTGTCGAGAAGACAAACTGCGTCCAAGAATGCCATCCATCTCACTATAGACCGGGGATAATGAAGCTACGGCCCGCTGAGTGTTTCCTTGACCCGCACGCAAATAAATAACATTACCTGTGTCGAGACCCCATAAATCCCCGATCACGCAAAACCAGTAAGGATATCTAAAGTCACCCTTCAGATGTCTGCAATTACGTTCGTTGCTATTATGTAGTCGAACCCGTTGTCCGAGGTCCGTTCTAGTCCTATTTCTGCCCCTTAAACAAATGCTTGCGTTCTTAAATTCAGGTTTTGAATCGTCTAATAGAACTCAAGAAGTAGTTTACTCCTTCTTGAAATTAAACGTAGATGTCTATGGAAATCAAGATTTAAGTAATCAATTAATCGATTGCTTAATTGATTATTAATCACCAACGTACCTATTAATACCCTTCCAATAAAAAAAATAGGCGTTCCCACAAAACAGTAGTCAAATAACGCTTCAATTTAAAAATCACTACAAACTGGATTTCGAGTAGTGTTTCGAGAAAAACTCCACTACTCAATGTACCTTGTCTTTACAAAAATAATGATAATGAGAACTAATGGAACTAAATTAAACACGACCACTAATGGTGAAGATTTAAAAATATATCAACAAACAGTAGGCCCGCGAAAGTGAAGAATTGAGCTGCCCTGCTATAAAATGTGACCAGTTCCATTCTATAAGGGCATATAAGCCCAGTTATAATTGCGAAAACCAGTCGCTTCGTCGTAATATAGATTCTTGAAAATTCAAAGCATTCTTTAAAGTTCTAAATTCATTTTATATCCAATAATTTTCATACCACTAATTATAACATACTCACTCAAACAAGTTGTATCAGTTTTAATTAACAAAAGAAAATCCTAATTTTCATGAATGTAATATTTCAAAATATCATTAGTGTAGAAATAGTGATATTTTATAGATCTGGACTTCGGTGGTGATGATGGTGGTGGTGGTGATGATAATATTAATGTACCTAACCAAACTGATATACAGCAGAAAGGTGCCTTGACAAAGTAGAGTGTCAAACATTATATTTGTCCAACCGCATGCACGCACCTGCCACTGCCATATACTCGTACAGCATATATCGTCATATTTAAATATGGACACACATGCCGACTGTATGCATAGGGTTGTGAATGTGTATTAGGTATAAGAATTGAATTTTATATATTGCTTACACTGATAAACAAAAGCGCTATGTATAAAATACTTTGGTAGTACTTTAGACGCAGCTCTCTTAGCATTTGAAGTTCATAAAAGTGTATGAAGCCACCGTGGCAGCCTACGGTCTTAACCCTTCTCGTTCCGAGAGGAAACCCGTACCCAACAGTGGAACGATAAAACGAATGGACCACGTTAGTGATAGCTGCAGCTATCTTCGCCTTTCACCGCCGTTCGTTCATTGTGATGATGATCATGATGATGAAGTTACCGAAGTTTTGGTATACATAACCGAAATAATAGCATACATAAATATATTTGGCACTCGGTGCTCTCTGCCTACCCCGTCAGGGACCTGGCGTGAAGATATGTTGTTATTGTTGTTGTAATAGCATACCCAACTGTGAAAACGAACATCTTAATACTCTAACCACTTATTATCAGATGCTGCCTGCTGACCCATTCACGTCTATAACGTTAAAAACTTCACTGCTTACAACCCTAAGCTTATAATACGAGATATTTATAAATGGTCGTTCGTATCTTGTTTATGAATGACACCTTAGGTTTGTGATTTACTGTGTGTATTGAAAATAAATCATAGACGATGTATGAACATATACCCTCATACATGGTTTGTTTACTTGTTACAGAAATAGGTATGCGTAATCACACTTAACAATTCCCGGTAGGTAATAATTTGCCTATACCAGTATTAATGTTTCTAACCATTAGAAGAGACGGTTGAAAAAGGCTTACATACCTGGAGCGAGAGTGAGGAGGGGCAATACATTTTAATATTTTATGATTTTAACTGTTTTTTACATAGTTCAAATCCCGGGTCGGGTACTATTGGATTTTTCTACCTTGAAATTTCTTATAGGGGTTCGGAGTCCGGATTTGTGCCCGGTGTATGGCATTAGGCTCACCAACTACTCCATGATAGGACATAAAACTCTGCCAACCTGTTCGGGGATTACAAGCGCGACGTTAGGTTTTTTTTACTCTGATTGAGCACTGCACACTAAGCAAGCGACGGACAAAAGTGATCAGTTGCGAAGAAACATTTTTATACCTTATGTATCGACTCAACGTAGAAGTGCAGTCTGTGACGGCCATAAGTTTCAGAACGCATAGTAGTAACCTCTGTCCTTCGTGTTAAGATTCGCTTAAAGCTGTCATAAAAATTAACTTGCGTCGATACTTCATACTTATCATATTGGTTACATGTGCACCAAAGAAATCATATAGAATAATAGTAGGCGAAAATTTTTTTCCAATTGTCCTCCTAGCAGTTTGTTAACTTCGTATGTGCTGTATGACCGTTGGTTCCATCTATGATATAAAAATAAAATGATATCTTCAACCACTCTTGTCCGGTTCTTAACGCATTTGCTAATATGTAGTTGCGTTTGTCCACTACGATGGTATCTCCTACAAGTAATGACGTAGTCCCCTACGCGTTCGTTTGATCTCGCTTATCGTTGGATTAATGTATAGATATTAAGGATGCTGCACGCTAATTCACGCCGGTCTTGATTTAGGTGATGTTAGAAACGCCTCACACTAATAGTGTATACTTCGGCTATAGGTAATGTAATTCGAACGGCTTCAATTGATGTTCTTTTATTATCATCAACATGCTTTCATTATTATTAAAGTTTGAGTATTCCACAGTGGCACGTAAAGCGTAACTGGTGAAACGTGGCAGTGATCTAGACTACTCTGCTTACTTGTTCGGGGATTACAGGCGTGATTTTACGTAAAGTTTGAGTAACCAATTCATACCTACCTTTATGGGATTGCTTCCTTTCACATAAGAACTTTACCTCGTTGTTTCTCTGAAGATTAATAATTTAAAAAAATTCATGCCATATTTCGTTTTTGAAAGTATACGAGTAGCTATGTATATAGTGTTGATAATAAAAATCTCATCTCATTAGTTATAATAGGGTATGATGCGACTTTATATAAAATATACCTGGTGCATTTGTATTGTTCATCTTGACCTCAAAAAATATATAATATCACGCCTGTAATCCCCGAAGAGGTAGGCAGAGGCGTGTAGAACACTCCCACGTGTCACCAGTTACGTTAATGTCCCAATATGGAATAAGGGGTGAGTCTATTACCATATACCAATAGTCCCCGACTCGGGATTTGAACCCAGGACCGCTCAATCAACAGTCGCGTTTCAACCACTCGACCAACGTGGCCATCAATTGTTCTTTAATGTATTTAATGCATACTAAGTTATCTCACGTGTATTTGAAAGTATCCCTGATTTATTTTTGAGTATTCTTAATGTACGGAAATAATTATAATGCTTGATGTACCGACACGGACTCCTAGATCAAAGTTGATGTAACTTTATATTATGTGGAAGCGTTGAGTTGCATAAAATTCTCATGTTATTTTTTTTTTCTTCGCAGGTAAGTTCTTTGCGCGAAACCAGACGGACGACGCTCGAACGAGTTGTGTACGGTGAGCATCTAAAGTTGATGACAAATGTCTTATTACTTATAATGGATTGCGATACATGTGAAAAAACTTTTAGGGCAGGATACGGTGGGTATGGATACGTGTGAATTGTGTGTAATTCCATTGTTTAATAGATTACATTTCCCGCTGGAACCTCGTGTTTATTTTGTACTGATTATTCCAGTATATTTTCAATTCATAAATAAGAATTTTTATCATTATAAAAAGCTTTATCGAAGTGTTTGCTTTTTCAAGTTCCAAGAGAATAAATCCAGTATATTTTGCAGATTACGCATTTCAAACAAACAGACTGACAGATAAAATTCCTAAACCGTTCCCTCGGCGGTATAACGTGGGGGTTTTCCTGAAACATCAAGTATACTCCATCGGGAGAGTTCCAAATTCAACCATTTATCATACGAGGAGCTATCTGCGTGTGTATGTAGCAGTGCAAAACCATATTTCATAAAGCCGACTTAGTTTTTCTGCCGACTGTACAATTACGCGAATATAAAAATTCACAGATAATTTCATATTTGTATCGCGCACTTGAAAGCGGTATGTCGTGCTATCAAGGAGTTTTTTTCTCCGCTCAATGGACTCGGTCTATATTTGGACCACATCTGCCACCGTGCACAGTATAACCCTAACAAACCGGTGACTTCTGTCGTGATATTTTTTATTGTATTCAGCATGGCGTTCACGCTGTTTTATAAATCCTTGGACTATCCGCCTTTTGTACGTACACATAGATAATTATTACAGATGGCATAACGTTATGACATTAAAAAAAAAGGATAAGTCGATTGTAAAAAATAATTACGTATTAATCAATTTCGAGGCAGTAACAAAACCGCCATATCATTTCAAATGTTTTATTGAAATATGCATATAATACTTAGTATAACTAAGTATTATATATTGCAGTAAAACATTAATTCGATTAAAATTACTGAAGCAATTTAAAAATGTTTTTGTAAAACTTTTATTTTTATTATTAACTACCTATATAGAGTTGTGTTACATGTATGCAAACATTTTATTGCACTATGAACAGCGGGGCCTCGTAGCATAAGTATTTCTCTCATTCAAAAAGGAGCCCCTATATTGTAAGAGTCATGATAAAAGTTTTACTATTAAAATAAAAACGTAACATCACGCCTATAATCCTCTAAGAGGTAGGCAGATGAGTGTAGTACACTCCTACGTTTCACCAGTTATGTTTACGTCCAACCATAGAATAGGTGGTGACCTAATTGCCATTTCATTACTAATATTTTTTTTTTTTAATCTTACCGACTACATAGATGTCGCTAGTGGTACTATATTCATGTACATTTATGGACGTAGGTATTATAAACCTAACAAGGAAGTAATAAAAGTAAATTTTAATTAATCCATCTTGAACCTGAAGTTAATGCTTGTGGTAATGATTTTGAATTAATTGTATTAAAGACGAGGTAGCTTCCAACGACCGGTACATACCGTACCATTAGCATAGTTATTATGTTCATTTTCTTATTGATGTCCTTCATTATCATCAAATCAGCCTCTACCGTCCCACTGCTGGGCATAGGCGTTTCCGAAGGTATGACATGCCAGAACACTCGATCCTCCGCAGATCTTATACAGCCACTGCCACCTACCACCGCGTAAAGTCCTTATCACAAAATATAATTTTTTGTTACCATTATGTTATTGTAACTAGTTACCTACCGTTCCAATTAATAACAATATAAAGAACTGAATTCCTATTCCTATATAAGGCATAAATTTTTTTTTATTGTATCGACGTTTTGATTTCGACCGGCCAGTTGGTTCAGTGTTTAACGAATCTGAATACTGAACCGGGAGTTGTGGGTTTGATTCCCACCCAGAAAACATATCTGTGTCACGACCACGAGTGTTTATTCTAGATTTTGGTGTAGAATTATCTATGGAGTAAGTATTTAGAAATGCAATAAAAAAGTATATAAATAATTTAGCAAAGTCTCTTTGTCCTCAAAATTTCCGGAAGCCGAAGTAGTTCAAAGTGTGCATGCCCGGTCACCCTATACCATTTAGCAAATTGCTCGATAATTCTCTTACGATTTCTCAGTTGTGCTATGTAATTATGGGACTGCTTCTGGCATGTAAGTTCAGTAGATTTAAATAAAGATTTCACTTCAAGTTTCGTGGATATAGGTGTACGTTGCCTTGCATTATTGTACGTTGTATGCGACAACGTACATATTTCTAAACATAAATATATATATATATATATATATATATGTGTGTGTGTGTGGGTGTGTGTGTGAGTGAGTGTGTGTGTGTGTGTAACTTCATACATCACGTTAAGTATGTAGTAGACTCGCGTATAGGACATATGTACATACATAGTCACTACAGTTCATACATTTCTGGGCCAATCTCTAATACAAGTGATATCCCAACTAAGACCGATCGATTCAGCTCCATATTAAGCTTGGTATCATGGAGATAGAAACTATCACGGAAGTAGAAGTATGCTTTTCAAGCTTCCTTCGAAGCCCTGCACAAAATATTCTATATTCAGCACATGTTTATCGTATTGATATGACATTAAGAAGCAAATTCAACAGGAACCAATCGCTTTTAGATGCAGTTTCCGCTTTAATACGCTCTCTACATGTGTATTTTCTGCACACTCCAGCATTATACGTTTCGCTAGCATCTAATATGCCATAAATGTTGAAAAGGCCAATGTGTGAAAACTTGTTAGCGTTAAAGATATTTGTGTTAGGGAATATTGGAAGTTTCGAAATGTAGGTATAGGCGCATTCATTCCTCCATTTAAAAAAAAACCTTTGGTGCGCGGTTATTTTACACGGGCGGCAAAATCAAATAGGACTTTCTTATCTCAGCACTTTTCCATTATTGCCAAATTAATTTGTAAAGCAGCAAAAAATGTTATTGGTGCTCATGTCATCCATTGAAATTCCGTCGTAAAAACGGTCATGCCAAACCGGACATGAATATGAAAGTATGTTTGTATTTGCAAGGCTTAACGATTATTTTATTCATGTCAAACTCCTCATATCTCCACTAAACCGGTGTTCACGCAGGCGCCATTGATCGTTAAAAGTGTCGCATTTAATGTGCCGTATTGTTTACGATGTGCTAGGTTGTAAGATTGTTTATACAACGGGATATAACAAACATAGTTAGGTTACGCTATACTGTATTGATGTAAATCTGGGTTCACATTGAACAATTTCACACACGAACTTGTATATATGTTGTACTTAATTGATGTAAATCTGGGTTCATATTCAACAATTTCACACACGAACTTATATATATGTTGTACTTAATTGTGTAAATCTGGGTTCATATTCAACAATTTCACACACAAACTTGTATTTATGTTTTACTTAATTGATATAAATCTTGGTTCATATTCAACAATTTCACACACAAGCTTGTTATATGTGACTATTGAATCGCTGTTAAACATATAATATCATTTCTATTGGTACAAGAAACGTAGTTATATTTTTTTTGGTTTTAGCTCTCTACATCGTAATTGAATATCAACATCCATTATGATACTAAAAATCAATAAAAGTGTAGATGATGATGTAATTTCAGGAATAGCTGGTGTAATTTGGCCACTGTAACTTGACCACCCGAAGTAAGAAGAGACCACGGATAGCAGTAAATAAAGTATGTAACGGTTTATCTCACGTATGCTTTTTCGGGATAGACTGACCAGTTGGAGACCTACGCGAGGTCCTACTTCTTTAGATCCCGCTGATCACAGTGAGGTTTCTGTCATGACTGTGAATTAAGCCGGTATATAATTTAATCATGTATATAGATACTCAGACAACATTTAATAGTAAAACCCTCCTAATAGACGCCATTTGTTACAAATGCGTTAGTACCTCCGCAGCCTAAGTTGGCCCGACTAATGTATCAGAACGCAGACACAGTGTGTTTCGCGAAAGAGTTTCAAGACAATCGCAACTAATTGTGGACCTGCGCACAGAATTTAGCTTAGCCAAATTAGCGAACAAACTATATGGTTAAGATTTTTATTGTCTTGCGACATGGTACTTTGACGTATACCGATTTATTATATCTATAACGGTGATTATGTTCAATTAGTACAATTCAGTTCACGAGCGCTGCACACCACATTAAGTACCTACTGTAATATCTACCAACTGTGTACGTTGTAATTAGCATTATCTAAGTAAAACGCATAATGCGGACCCATTAATTAAATCTACCTATCTCCCTCTCGCAATTAAATACGATGTTGCTAAATTGGCTCCAAGGGCATGAAATATAGCAAACTGTTTACGTACGAAAGAATTTACTTCATATAGCGTTTCTGTAAATCTCCGTGTGCCAAGTCCATTAGTCCATTACCTATGTAATTATACCCTTTTAATTGCTAAGGTAAATTTAATTACGACTGCTTCTGCCTCTAATTGCCCGTTACGAACTGTGTGATCAATGTCCGTTTTTTTTTGTTGAACAATTTCATTTTTACACCTTGATATTCTATAGTAAATTATTTAATTACATCCAAAGTTTTAATTGATAATTTAATTTGGAATTCATTAACATATCACAAACAATTCTTGTAATAAATAATATTATTATTATTATTTCGTTTGCTCATAAAACGTAACATCACCCCTCAATCGTCGAAGTGGGATAAGGAGTGTAGTACCTACACTCCCACATTTCACCAGTTTGTTCGCTCGGTTGCTTATGTATAGTTTTATGTCATCTTATTTACAAGTTTTATTAAATTTATCGTAAAGTTGGGTTAAGAACGAATTGACTGGATATATTATGTAATGAAATATTTGGTGACATGAAAAATATAAACATATCTGTATACACACACACATATATATTCCTATATACATACAAAACAACAGTTTGATCTCTATCCAAATTGAACAAACGTAAATACCTGTCCCGATCGCATTTACATTATTCATGGCTATACTAGTCCACTCTTCTTAGTCGGCTAAGCTCTGTCATCTGAGTAGTCTCATATAATCCTATACTAAGGGATAGGATCACTTTAATTGTGTAAATAAATCAATCGGCCCCGGTACGCGCCGCACGGTTACCATGGCATTGCTTAATATGGACACTAATGAGATACGCTTGGGGACGGACAGTTTAATTGCAAATACCTGATGGCTTAAATTACCCACTACCTACTCGTATATACGAATATATATTTGGAAAATTACAATTTGTAAGTGTTGTAATTTTTTTCCACTATCGTTTCATAATTTATATTCGAACCATACGTGAGTAAATGAAAAATTTGTTTGTGTTTTAATATTATTATTATTATATCATCACGCCAGTTCGGGGTAGGCAGAAAAGACCAATCGCCAAATATTTCTATTCTTACAGACCTGATATGCTTCCACTACGTTCGTGACTACACTGCACTGTTTTAATATGTTTGCGGTTATGCCATATTTTTGCCATTTAAGTCCTATTAACTATAATTTTCAGCTTAGTTATTATATTTTAAAATCTTGATAATTTCTAGGTTTTTCTATAAAATTCCTATACTTATTTATATAGATTAATCTGAGACTGCAGTAATTCATATCTCCGAAGTCCCCAATGCACGCATGCCTAGTGCGGGGTCCATAATTAAAACATTGCTGTAATTAACGCACTAATGCACAAGCCTGTAATATTCTGTAATGTTTACATACATACATGCATACACTTCCTCACGCCAGGTCCCTTACGTTTACATTGTGTTGTATATGTGTATTACATGTATATATATGTATGTATGTATATATTCTGTTGTCTGTATATACTTGTACATTAAGTAAATAAATATAAATTGTTATGACACACATTCGTTACAGTGAGTATGGAGTTTTTAACATTTTCAAAATCCATAAAGGCGATACAAAATTGGGAATAGAATGCATTTTTAGACACAAGAGCTTTGTTTGGATCAGATCAGAACATAATGGTCGATTTCTCCAAAGATACATACATATACTCACGCTTGGTCCCTTACGGGGTAAGCGAAGAGCACGGAGTGCTAAATATCTCAATCCTTACAGAGCTGCCGCGCTTCTTCCACATTCATCACTCTCTTCATACTTGCACGCCGGTATCGGAGACTTCTAACTCCCCCAGCAGTTAGAAGTTGATTTATTCCAAAGATAAATCGAGTTAAATAAGATTAAATAGAAAAAAATAACTGCCTCGTTCGTCGTGTGGGTTGCAAGCGCGACTGTCGATCGAGAGAT
>DWEH01000707.1:0-10846 GCA_018245815.1 Apyrrothrix aesculapus | reverse complement strand
AAATTGGATGAGATAGTTGGCTTTTATAATATATGGATCTGTTTATAATTTGATAATCATTACTATATGACATTATATTACTAACTTGCGGATTAACACACGACATCCTTCATACACCCGTAACTACATGAGCTTATCCAAACATAATCACACAAACTATTAAATCTGAGAATTTGCATATATTCTAATAAATCCGGTTATGTATTCCGTAAAATAAGCTTCAATAACATATCATAACATCAAACCTATATTATCCCGAAGGAGTAGGCCGAGGAATATACACTCCCACGATTCGCCAGTTATCTTATATGTACGTCTAATACGTCCCACCATGTAATAAACTTTAGTGACGATGAAATAACGTTCATATACATTATTAAAATGAATCAATATTATCCATCTAAGAGTGTTAGTTGCAAGCAAACTGTCGGAATATCAGATGGATTCCAAGGACGGAGCGATCGCGCCACGCGTAGCGATATTAGTTCGCATTAGACTGGTTCCTCTAATTGAGCCACTGTCACGATCCGATGAAGCCTGCGTGGAAAAGCAAGAATACAACCGTCACGAATTTATAAAGAAAAATTTTCGTTGTACAGCGAAATAAAACAAAACAAAAATCATTCATTGTGATAGAAATGTTGAGCGGTAATACACAGATAGTGGTAAGAAGAATATTGACCTCAAATAAAGATAAGTTGACCTAAGTAATAAAAGAAATACTGACGTGTCATATAGATGTCCTGACCTATATTAATGTGGGACTGTGACCCTATCGAGCTTCAATAAACCTAAATGTATCTATTGGCGGATAAAGTATCCTTTGCTGTGATAACGGAATTAATGCCTTCGACTAAAAAACAGTTCATAGTAAATTTTGTCTTTTGTATTGAAAATATTATTTTGATTGTACAGGTTTTGTTTACTTGTCATTAAAAAGTTTATGTTATAGCTATTATTGCTGGTATAATCGAAATCAATCAATCGATTCTTTCGGTCGCGTAAACTTACAATGTTGTTTGCTTCTTAATATAGTTGTAAGTGATCTTCCAAGGACTTTCATTGTCGTTAAATATCAATATATTTCTTACTATTTGTCATAGCCCATTAGGGGCACATTAGTATATAGTAAGGCTCTTCGTGTCCGTTGTGACATTGAAAATATGAACATATACTAGATATTTACATACCTAAATATGATTTCATATGCAAAACCATCATTTCATTATAAGGTACTACACATACTAACATCAATATTGCATTGATGGTTATAAGTTCAGACTCAGAACGGATAGCTAAATTAATCATTAATTTTTTTGTTAGCCAGGAATCGAACCCGGAGACCCATGTAAGATATGGCCGGAATTGTGAACATTTCCCGAATAATTATTAAAAATGTCTAAAGAAGTTATTCAAAAATCGAATAATTCGCTAACTGGCCATAAAAAAATTAAAGTAGATTTTTCCTTCTTGTTTTTCTGCCAGGAAACCTTCCGTTTACTGAGAATCTATAGTTCATACGAACTTATAGGTAGTTAGATAAATTCTCAGTAAAATTTATTTCGATATCCATTATTCATTAAACAATTATATAGGACTATACAATGTTTGAAAAGTAAATCAATTTATATAATTTCCGATAATTTAACAGATAATTTGTATTACGGTGATTATTATTGTTTGTTCTTAGAGTAAGAAATGGAAGAAGGATAGTCAGGTCGGTCGGTCAGTCGGTTCAGGAACGTTTACATATATTAAATTATATATTAACATATGTTATATGCCATGTGACAATGCGTGTTCAGCTAAAGATTTGGCAGAATTTGATGTTTACTCAAGAGAGTTGGCACACGTTTTTGTTTAATTACTTCTTATTTTAACTAACATGTAGTCGGATATACACATTCTGTTTTAATTTTCTATAAACATTGATCAATAAATTAATAATTTCATATTACATCTCTTCTTCATCTTATCACTGTAGCCGAGCATTCTTAGTATAGAACACGAGATGTATGCGCTTTTAGTTTCATAAGACATAACTTAGGATTTCTTGGTTTCTAGATTTTCAATTTATAATGTTATTCCTTTTAAATCTCATATTTAACCTATTTTTGATTTTTAGTAGCTTTTCATATGCTTTTTAGAAGTCAAAGTCAGTGTAAATTATTGTACATATTTTCTGTCCATATATAAACTTCATGAAGTTTATATAAAGTTAATATACATATATTGAATATTGCTTATGTAATGTTTCTGGGAATAGATGCAGAACAACACGAGTAAACAGTCTTAAATTAACAGCAAAACACGAAAATACCGAATTTAGACGAAGAAACGAAATAGATTATGGAAGCAGTATTAAAATGCCAAGTCTCAAAAAACATTGAAATTAAACACGAGCCGTGTTTAAAATTGGACATGTTAGTTGAAAATGTCGAGAAGGCTGTAAGTCTTGACGGGGACCCGCCTTACAGGTTCCGTGGTCCAAGAATAGCTTGCCAGTCCGCGAGTAACGGTTTTTACGAGCAGAAATACACGTACACATTTCTCTTATCTCCTACAGCGTATTTTGTACCTTAAATGGTTCGTTCATATCACATTTTACAATGTCATCGGCTGCAATAAAAAGTGGATTGCTTTAGGAATTTCAATTGAACTCATAATCTTATCCCGTAATTATTACATATCTCATATCAATGTAGTACGCCACGTCAATAATTTACGGGAGTTAGTAGTAGTATTTTATTTGTAGATGTATAATCGAATCAATCTAAATATCAGAGACTCGGTAAGTTATGAGTAATACATTTTGCACGACCACGATTTGCACTAACACAAACAAATTTATTGTCTGAAGATAAATAACGGAGCAATAGTATATGATGGTTTTCAAGATGTAGTTAAATTTACAAAATTCAAATTCAAATTCATTTATTTGCATATTAAATGTAGTCTAGTAAAGTTGTTAAATTACATTGTTGCCCATACATTTAGCATAATTTGGCATGCAAATATTTACAATTATGTGATATTATTAATTTACAAGTCAGCAAATACAATTTTAGAAATATTGTCTTGCTCATAGATGCAATGTTAAGCTTATATTATTGATAAATGCAATGTTAAAATATGATTAATTACAACTTATATATCGAATATTACTTAATACAGATGTCAAATAGTTTAAGTTACTCCAAGTATCCCGTTAAATTATAGTAAGTTCGATTTAATAAATATTTTTTTAGCCTTATTTTAAATGTTGTACATGTCAAAATTTTTAGCTCATTAGGTAATTTATTATAAACCTTAACACACATTCCATAAGTACTTTTTCGGAGCAAGGAAGTACGCTGTGGTTCTCCGAGCACCAGTCGCTCGGGATTTCTGTGATTGCGCAGATACACTTAGTCAGCTGTTTTAAATAGGTGTTTGTAATTTCTGACAAATAAGCATGCTTCTAATATATATAGTATATGTCTGTGATCGTAAGTATATTAAGCTTTTTAAACAAAGGCTTACATGACACATCAGGAGCTACGCCGCATATGGCCCTAATACACTTTTTCTGTGCTAGAAATACTCTACAGACATGACAAGAGTTTCCCCACAATAAGAGGCCATATCGTATATTGGCTGCTACGTAACCATGATAAGCAGCCATCACTGTACTTAGCATAGCCGTTTCGCGTAATTTGGCTAAAGCATACCTGAATTTATTTAATTTATTATATATTATGTCCACATGTTCTTCCCAATTTATTTTGGAATCTGTAGTTGTACCTAAAAACTTTGTGTGCGTTACTTCATTAAATGATTTGCCTTCATACTTAATGTCTAACCTCAAATTTACCTTAATTTTTGTTGTGAATACTTGAATCGGATATCTTCCGGGATTGCGGAAGCCCTGGAGCAAGTTCCACCACATTGCTCTAGTGTGGATTAACAGTAATGGGTCGCCAATTCGCCAAGTCGCCTATTAAAATTAATTAAATGATTACAGTATTAAGTTTTATTAAGACACTTTAAGTCAATTTTAGATATCTTTAATTTGTAAATGTATGAAACACAATAATGTTTGTCTGTTTTGAACAGTTTCCAATTAAACGTACAAGTGGGAGTTGAAAAGAGCTCGGCCCAAAGAGCCGGTGCCCTAAGAGATCGAGTTGATAAACGGCGTTTTACTGATTACATCTCGCTGCAGCGGAGAGCAACCTTCCTTTACAACTTAACACTTTACCCTCATTAATTCTGATTAAAACGTGATTGCTACTTAATTGGTACTGGAAACACGATAAAAATGATTCCTTGTTCCATGAAAGCGCATGGTTTCCGTGTTATCGTTATTTCTGGATGAGCAGGAAGCGAAATATTATTTAACAGAATCTTCAGGGTTGTTTTCGGTGTGATAGGTAATCGTATCAAGTAGAAACCTTGGTGGAATGTACTGTTGTCATTGCAAAAATTTGTTCTTAAATGAGCCTTTTATTCTGTTTATAGGTGGACATTATTAAAATGTTATGGAACATTTCTAGCAGAATAAATTTCCAAATTCATTCTTCTTCTATAACAAAAACACATTTATGTAAATACACAAAAGGGCTACATCGAAATTAGATACATAGTGTTATAATTTAATACTTTTGACATTTTTTTATTTTTTTTTTACCTTGCTTTTCAATAATTGCTTACGAAAATTTAAGACCACTTTCGAAAATTAGCTGATAATATAAATAGGAGCAAAAAAATGTAGTGTTTAAATAAGCCTTAAATGGGGTTTTCGTTAAAATTTAGATAAATAAAATATATTACAAGTTAGCCCATCAGAGGATAAATGAAAAAAGAGTAAAGCAAAAATAGATGATTACAAAAATAATTGTCTCAACTTTAATCGTTCTTGTTTTCAAGGAGTTGCATTTAAAAGTATTTTTCGTACATTGAAATGTCTAGTAGTGGCTCCTAGTCTGGATTTGTGCCCTTCGTATGGTAACAGACCCACCATCTATTCCATGGTCGGCCGTAAACGTAACTGGTGAAACGTGGGAGTATATTACTCTCCTCCTCTGTCTACCTCTCTACGAACGTGACGTGACGTTTATAGAACCAACAAATTACAGACAAAAATATACTCTTCGATTGCAATTTGAATTTAAATTCTAATCGAATATATTACTTCAGCTATAAAATACTTCAGTTAAAATTCCTTTCGTTATTTGCGTATTCGATATTTAAACATAGTATGTTGGCTATATTATTGACATTACTGGAAGTAATATTGACAAGCCGAAACGAATTGTTACTATCCTTTTACATATTTTAACTCAGTTAAGCTGGTGGTACCCCACCATTACCTATCAGAATTTCTCACTGTCACCATTGGTCAACAACTAATAATATTATATTGCTTGATGTCTTCGAGCGTCAGCAGACGGTCTAGTATTTTAATGAATAGACAAATCCAGTTAACAGTGAAAACCACTATGAGAGTTTTCAAACCACCCCTTAACTCGTCGAGTTGTTTACTTTAGCGTTTCCATTAATGACATCGCGGCCTGACTGGTTTAACCTGCCCTTCGAAACATAGTAACGTTTGTGAAAAAATAGAGGTGTATGAACTAAGGCCCCACCGAAGTCATGTGTCATATGTCAGGCATAGAACTATGAAAGGTTATACTATTTAATGGGTATATGACGAATTGATTCAGATGCTGAGGTAATTTAGGTGTCGTACTGTATGTACGATGTTTTATATGTAATGTAACATCACGCTTGTAATCTCCGAAGAGGTAGGCAGAGGAGTGTAGTACACTCCCACGTTTCTTCAGTTACGTTGACGTCCCATCATGGAATAGGTGGTGAGCCTATTGCCATACACCGGGCACGAATCTAGAGTCCGAGCCACTATTAGAAAGTTTAACTAGAAATTCTAGTTAGAAAAATCCAATACTACCCGATCCGGGATTTGAACCCAGGACCTCTCAATGGACAGTCGCGCTCGCATCCACTCGACTAACGAGGCAGTATTTTGTATCTGTACTTATACAATGTATATATTTGTGTAGAAGAAGCACGTCAGGTCTGCCACTCTGTTCATTTTGTTATTTGGCACTCGGTTCCCTCTGCCTACCCCGCAAGGGACTCGGCTTAATGTTATAATAATAACACTATTACAATTTTGGTGTTCATACGTACGTGTCAGGTTATGCTTAGCTTAGTGACTAAGTAACTTTGTCACGTACGTGGCATCTTTGCGAGAAGCTCGTCCGCGATAATATCATTAATCTGTTAGAGTTTCGCTCGAACCGCCGCAAGATTTGCGCAGATAAGAACCTTTGTGATAACATCTGAACAGCATACGAATAAAGCTGCTCTATACTTGCCATAGTATAGCCGTATACAGAATATAATATAGAATATCAGGCACTCACATTTGATTGTCACGTAACATCACGCCTGTAATCCCCGAAGAGGTAGGCAGAGGAATGTAGTACACTCCCACGTTTCACCAGTTACGTTTACGTCCCAATATGGAATAGATGATGAGTCTATTGCTATACACCGGGGACAAATCCAGACTCCGAGCCACTATTAGAAATTCAAATTTCAGAAAAATCCAATAGTACTCGACCCGGGATTTGAACCCAGAACCTCTCGACCGCCAGTCGTGCTTGCAACCAAAACTACCAACAAGGCAGTCAGTTTGCTTGTCATGTTTTATAAAATTTGTTTCGTGATTTGAACACTAATTAGGTCATAGTACAAATTATTAATACACCTAGATTAATGTCCTACTCTACTAATAATACATACGTATCTCCACGCCAGGTCCCTCACGGGGTAGGCAGAGAGCACTAATAATCCTAAATTAAAGACAATTTTAAACGGCCCTTATTGGAATGAATGGCATTGAATGATCGAATTGTGTAAATGGGTAAATTGAGAATGACGTAAATGTGTGTGTAAATGGTGTAACTGGTAAAACTGGTGGTGGCGTGATGTTACGTTTTACGTTTTGAATGGTGGTAAAGGTGTAAATTATGACGGTGCATATTGTTGTACTTTTTCAATGTAAATAAATGAATAAAAATAAGTAGTTGCATGATCTTATTGAAGACTGAAATTTTATTTTTTTAAATGACGTTACGAAATGAATTCGATGATTATACAATCACAAGTGCGCTTTGTTTCTAGAAGAATACTGAAAATTACTGAATTTGACTGCTTCGTTGGTCTAGTGGTTGCAAGTATGACTGTTGAAAAAGACGTCCTGGGTTCTGGTTCTTATCCTGGATTATTGCAAATTACCTTTAGCTTAACCTCTTCTAATGTTATATTTTTTCAATAATATCTTGAGACATCTCCACATACATAACTATTATTTTAAAAATCATTATGGCACACACAAATACCTGTGTACTTTTTGCAATTTAGTATCCTTCGTGGTCCGTTTCTAAGTGACCAGACGTTTCATTGCAAGGTCGTTATAAAAAATTCATTGCCAACGACATCTTAATATATCACGCAACGTTGTGTTATTTTCATTGAACGTCAAAATTATTACATATATTGTTATATTGCTCAAGTTCTATTGATTTTGAAAAGTTATATTTCACTGTAAAGCATTTCGTGATTATCTATGTACATGACAACATTATGTCCGGCTTAAACCATGAATGTTTTTCGAGCTAGCCAAACTAAACATACGTGAGTTAAGCCGGTAGATAATTTCATGGAAAGTAATATTAGTATAACATATAGGTATATGTATGTACTTTTATATTAATGTACATGTGTCCATGTTATATATATTTATAATCATTACAAACTTTGTAGTTTAGATTACGACACGAGGAGAAATTAAAAATAACAGTAATTTTTCTATTTAGTCTACTCACAGGGGTGGTTCGTTTGTAGATTGCACTGGATAGTTCTATATAATTTTTTAAATAAAGCAGCATATGAGCAGTCAGTGGTAACAAGTGGTTGCTGTAGCTGTAGGAATGGGAAAATTAGTCCCATTTAGCACAATACATATTCGTTAGCAATAAGATTATTGCGTATAGACTGAAAAATCTCAAAAGCGTTTATATGTTTGCCACACAATTCTATGGAAATATTGTCATTGGAAAAGTATTCCCTCACTTTATGCCGCATAGGAATAGGCTATTAGATTTTAGAGTACCGTACCGTACAGTCATCTTTCCATCTGTATGTTATTGCTTCCGAATAATATAAGGGGTATGAAACGTATCGATTTTGAGTGTCTCTTTCTTTACGTGCTCCTCAAAAGAAAAATAGTTTCTCCCATCATTTTTTACGATAAATAATTTAAGGAAACGGCGATTCATTCGTCATACTGCTTCCTCTATAATCCTGTGTGGTTCCTGTTATTGTTGCTATTGGGAGTGAAACAGGTTGGAGTTCGGATTTGTTTTATGTGTACTAATATGACATAATTAAAAGATAGGAAAATTATGTTTGCCGATAGGTAAATAGTATACTGATTTAAACCCCATGCACTGCTATTAGATATAAGCTCTCTTACTCATTCATTGCATAGCTAAAAAGAAGAGATTGTAAGTAGGAATATTTTATGACAACAAATCCTTTATGTTTGGTGTAATAAAGATAAATTTAGGAGCAGACAAGACTCAATTGTCCCTTAAGAGCCAACCTCTCCGTCCCAAGTTTTACTTTTCTAATGGTTTTCAGCAAGATGTCATGACAGGAAAATATATCATTAGTACTAAATCATTCATGCACTGACCACATTTTAGTTGATTTTTGACATATTTGATGAGACAGGCAGTTCAATAAAAGTGTATATTTATGATAGTAAAGCAAATGTAAGTATTTCAAAATGCTTGATGCCGATATACATGGTGTTAGCAAAAATATACTAAGCATTTCAAGTTACTAAAACTTGTAAACAGGCCAACGTAATAAAATTATAGAAAATATAGTTAAAACGTAACATCACGCCTGTAATCCTTGAAGAGGGAGGCAAATGAGTGTATACTCCCACATTTGACTAGTCACGTTTACGTCCCACTGTTGAATATGGGTGAGCCTATTGCCAGACTTCGGGCACAGATTCAGACTACGTGCCATTACTAGGAATTTCAGGTTAGAAAAACCCAATAGTACTCGACCTGTAGTAATATCGACCAATAGTAGTATCGAACCCAGGACCTCGCAATCAGCGGTCGCACTTGCAACCACTCGACCAACGAAGCAGTCAGAAAATATATTTTAGAAATTATTATCAAATCTTAATAATCAATATATGTCAGTTAAGGCTTTTGGAAAATACTCGTGGCTACAAGGTCTTATTTTTGTTTCAGCAT
The DNA here is from genome assembly GCA_018245815.1 of Apyrrothrix aesculapus. Lineage (NCBI taxonomy): Eukaryota > Metazoa > Arthropoda > Insecta > Lepidoptera > Hesperiidae > Apyrrothrix > Apyrrothrix aesculapus. The sequence goes on along the minus strand of DWEH01000707.1, from coordinate 1,499 downwards.
ATGGCAACCTGGGCAGCATACTGACCACCCAGGGCAGACTCGCTGAAGCCGAAGTTGCGTTTGAAAAGGCACTGAAGCACAGACCTAATATGGCTGACGTTCATTACAACTTGTAAGTACTTATGTTTAGTTTTGAAACTATGTAATTTAACCTTCTTCCGTTCTTTAGTATTAATACCGGTCAGTTGGTTCTTTTATAATCAGCAATCTACATTATGTGTTTACAACAGAACAGTTTGTTAATAATTTAATTTAGATGTATATATTACAACGAAATGGCATTTATTTGTAAAAAATATTGTTTCCCTCGTCCTCGGTCAACTAAACGAGTATAAAGAAATACTCCTAACACAATAGGAACAATGAAAATGTCAAAGATTTCAACCCATATTATTCTAATCCAGATAACAACAAAAGTTTAATAATACATTCAAAGGGTTCTCAGTATACTTTTAGGAGAGAGGGAAATAATATGCGTCGTGTCTTTCTCGAGGGACAGAAAAGGCAAAAGGTTCTGCTCCTATTAGGGGCATTCAGAGAGCCATATAAAAAACGCGTTAAAATACCTGATGTATCATTTAATATTGACAACGACATTTATGTTCTCGAACATTCTATTTGTCTTAGTGCGTTGCTTACTTTCGCTACAGGGCAAAACACACTTGATATAATTGAACAAAAATTACTTTTTGATCTGTTCTCGATTATTATTTTTCCTATTGGCTTACAACCAATATTATTTGTAGAATCAATGCCTACTATTTGTTAGAATCAATATATATTATTACTTATTGCAGACTTCAACATGTATGTTTTTGCGAACTATATTAGTACAGAACAGGTTTTTTGTTATACGATATTTTTTTATATTATTTTTACGGGAAAGAGACATTTGAGACATTGCTTTGATTTTCGTCAAGAATATGCACGTTCTTTCAACTACAAATACATGATATGTGGCCATTAAAAGTCCACATCTTGTAACAATACGTCAACTGGTGGCACCGCGCCGGGACGCAATCAATAGGCACGAGCGGCCGCGTGGCCCATTAATTCGGAGCCTTCGAGTTGTTGAATTAATCGCACACTCCCTTTTGTGCGGAGCGTTGGGTTTCCGTGCAGTTTCACAAATTAACATCGAGCCACACGATCACAGGAAAATGACTAAATAGTACCAGCTAATTACGGTATTAACTCTTTTATTCTGATGGAGGAGACCGAAGTCTCCGTAACCGGCGCGCGTGTATAGAAAGTGACCGCTTTAGGACAAGCACGTTAGATCTATAAGGATAGAAATATTTGGTGTTCGGTACTCTCTGCCTAACTCATAAGGGTCCTGGGGTGACCATATAATAATAACAATTCTAGTTCTCTTTTAATTAAGATAATAAGTCAAAGTTCTTTATTTATTTATTTATAAAGTTGACTGCCTCGTTGGTCGAGTGGTTGCGAGCGCGACTGCCGATCGAGAGGTCCTGGATTCAAATCCCGGGTCGAGT
>DWEH01000706.1:0-10852 GCA_018245815.1 Apyrrothrix aesculapus | reverse complement strand
GTAATGGCTCGGAGTCTGGATTTGTGCCCAGTGTATGGCAATTGACTCATCATCTATTCCATATTGGGACCTAAATGTAACTGGTGAATCGTTGGAGTGTCCTACACTCCTCTGACTATCTCTTCGGGGATTACAGGCGTGAAGTAACTTTTTTTTTACGTTATGATCTGGTTATCTACACAAACCGCTTATCGCTCCTTTTCTACAATAAACGCTACGAAGATATTGATTTGGATATTATGTAAATGCATCTGAATCATTATAATAAAATCAGATAGATTCGTTTCATCTCTGAACAATCGCTTTACTAGCGCGTATTTGAAAACGACATTTATAGCACAACACGAAAATTAAAATGTAAAAAAATGCGCTTTCTGACCTAACACCACATCTTTAACAACGCTTAACACTCTTTTGTTTATACAACGTTTATTCTATCGACACAATAGTACGTCTCGTAATATTTATTACTGGATGCCAATGTTTCGTATTACTACGATCTTTCGGTATGAGATAAACAAAAGACTAATGTGTAGCTCCACACTTGTTCCGCTTCGATGGAAAAATGCATTTTCTCGCAGGAAACTCTTCTAAATTTCCACTTTGAGTGTCTGTTATACAAACCCGTTTCATTTCGACGTAATGATGTTGCTTTTTAAGATACATGAAAACAAAAAAAATCTTTACGTCTACTTAAGACTTTCTCGCATCTTTCTCTATGCGTCGCTTATTAAAATTGTTATTAGTAATTCTATTAAGCAGAATACAAACAATATTTACTGTGGAATGGTTAGGCAGAAGATTGTAGCACTCCCATTTTCCACCAGTTAAGTTATACATCCCTTTTAATAGGGGGTGAGCCTGTTGACATACACTATGCACAAATCTACACTTCGTGTTAGTTACTGACTATTTATATAGAAAACCTTATTATTTGCAATATATAAGATATTAAATTCATTCGGTGTCATTTTTCGCGTACTGACATATGTATATTAAAATGTTATGTTGCCACTGCCTTTATAGCAGTCAATAAAGCGCTCGCCGACTACTGCAGAAAGCCCCGAACGGTTCGCTGAGCACAAGAGGCGATATCAAACGTCTGACACATGTTAACGTTAGTTGCCACAGCTCTAAGGGTACGTTTTAGCAAATTTCATGAAGTATTCAGACGTGAAGGTAATAATCATGGATTTAGTATCATAGTATAAAATAGAGGGATGTAATATTTAAGGGCTAAAAGATCTTTTTGTTTCAACCCTTTTGTCTTTTCACTGTTGGACACGGGTCTCCTCTCAGAATGAAACGGTTAAGGCCATAGTATGCCACTCTGGCCATATTCGAGTTGGCGGAGTTGTCGCGCCCTAGAACAAATTTTTTTTACCTAAACAATGTCCTGAAACAATATTAACCATAAATAAAACACCTATAAAATTCCTTTCATAATTGCGGAATTGGAGCGTTTATTACGTTAAGGTCGGTGAGTCTCGTAAATGTTTTGCATTACTTAATTTCCGTCCCCTAATATTGAATTATACGGCTTCATAATTAATTTTAAAGCCATCGCAGTAAATACCTTTCAACGGGTAATAAGGTTGTTGTTGCCTTCTTTAAAACAAACCCACTTCTCCTAAGTTTGAGCCTTTAATCGGACCAGTAACGCTACACTGCTTTTTTATCGCAATTATCAGATGAACACTTCCGCCTTCCTAACATGGAACAAATCATTAATACTTAATGTAACGTAACCATTAATACTTAATGTATTCTGATAAATAATTTTACGCGTTGAAGTATTTAATATCCAATATTCGAATATGATTAATAACTTACATATATTCGAATTAGTTCTTTGTGAACTGATTGTTGGAATAATAAAGTATTACAAGATTTACAAAGAGGTATGATGTTAAGTTTATCTTGAATCTCACAATAATTCTGTAAACGACTGTCGCAAGAACTGTATTGAATTGATCTTTGGAATCAGATAATAGTTTAATTTACTTAAGTGCTAATAGTATGAAGTATATTTTTCGTTAATATGAATCATGGTCAAAACTAAAATAAATTGACTTCAGCAGTACTCGCTCCCACACACATTATGTCGGTAACGCAAATGGCAAGTGAGACAACTTAAGCGCTTATTTATCGACTGATTACTTAGTGAACTATGATTATAATGTAACATCAGGCCTGTAATCCCCGAAGAGGTAGGCAGAGAAGTGTAGTACACTCCCACGTTTCACCAGTTATGTTTACGTCGCATTATGGAATAGGTGGGTGAGCCTATTGCCATATACCGGGCACAAATCCTGACTCCGAGTCACTATTAGAAATGTCTACTAAAAATCTAAGTTACGAAAATCCAATAGTATCCGACCCGGGATTTTAATCCAGAACGTCTCGATCGGCATCGCGCTTGGAACCAACACGACCAACGAGGCAGTTGACTATGATTAAATACAACACAAAACAGTAACGCACCAGAGACAGCTAGTAATAATAAGAGTAATCATGTTTTAAGTAAGTAATAGTGCTTAATATTTCAGTCTCCCACTCCGGGAGTCCTGGCTTAAGCTCTCTAAGGTGTATGAAGTCTCACAACCCGGACTTGGCCAACCATGATCTTAACCCTTCTCATTTTGAGAGAAGACCCATGTCTAACACTAGAAAAAAAAAACGGTTGATGACGAAACGGTAAATGTAAGAGTAAATTGTTAATCAGACGTGATGAAGAAATATTGGATGTGCGCAGGTGGTCGACAGAGCGAGGGCCGTGTTCGACATCGTGCGGCGGCGGCGTGCGTAGCGTGCGACCGCAGTGCACGCGCGGGCTGCGCTGCGCACCGCTACGCTACGAGCGCTGTAACATGCACAGGTATGCATGCATGCGTAGCGAACGAAGCTTACCTTGTAACAAAGCGCCTTTAATGGTGACTATTTTCAAAAAAACACGTTACAATTTTTACTAATGAATCAGTACAGGAATTTTAAAGAACGCAAGCAATATTTGTTCTTAGTTCTGTAGTTATAGTGTCGACATGTAATACTTTGTCACGCATAATTTGAAATTTTCGATGTCACTGAGTGTATTATTAAAAGAGTTATGCTTTGTATTGAAACGTGTAGTCGATGAATAGTTCACAACGTGTGCATTATATTTATTATGATATAATAACGTAACATAATATCACAAAACACCTGTTTCTCCCCAAAGAGGTAGACTGAGAAGTGGAATACCCTCCCACGATTCACGAGTTACTTTACCGATACAGAATGTTGAGTTAGAAAAACCCAATAATTCTTTGCCCGGACCGCGGGTCGAATCCAGGACTTCTTGATCAGCAGTTGCGCTTGACACTTATCAACCATAGAAGCAATTAATATTTATTACAATAATTTTAAAAACGGAATCAGGTGGAAATAGAATCATAAATTCCAATTGCGATTCCGCCCAACCACATAGAACTTGGATAACTACGAAACATTATGGTACCTTCGCTGATAAGTTTTAATGCATCCTCTATACAACGTGAACGTAGCTTTCCGATTATCATTAATACCGCACTTTATGTTCTAAAATGTTTATTAAAACTTACATTCACGGAAAACATTTCAACGATATTTATAAGCAAAGCTGCTAGCATTTTGTAATAAAAGATCACGGAATGGAATATCCATTAATTTTGAGACGTTATATTTGATTAAATTAGCTTTATGTGGAAGCTTGTCAGGTCTGTTAAGATATTTAGCACTTAGTTGCCTTTGCTTATCCCGTAAGGAACGTGATGTTACGACATAATATTAACTGAACTTATTAACTATATGTCGTACTTTACTCCAATACATATACTATGTTGGAATACAACTACTATGCCGGTTGATCGCAGTAAAGCGCGGCCTGTCTAGACACTGCTAAATGCCCTGGCCGCTGACGGGCAGGAGCATAGGCGATGCAACAAGTTGAGCTCACGATCTGCGATCACCCACCCGCATGTCTAGCATGGGGACTCTAGCAAAAACCCCTTATAGGACGTCTATGTCCAGCAGTGGACTTAAACAGGCTGATGATAATAATGAAAGTATAATTTTTATGTAAAACAAGTATAGAGGCATAACTTTTTATAATAATATTCATAAATAAGTTCAGTAAGTTTTATAGTACACGCAAATAAGTGTACAAATGTCTGTACAGCTGGGTTGTCTTCCATTTGCTTGATTTCTCATACGGCATACTTTCTAAAACTACGTATGTCAACATTGATGTATTATTTTTCTTTTTAGTTACTATCCAGGATAATATGTTTAGTCAATATTGGTATTCAGATACGCAATTACTTCAAATCCTTCAATCCGTCTTCATTAACCTGTAGTCTAAATCGAACTCTTCCGTGTTAGCCTACTTTGAATGACTTAATACGCTTAAGAGAACATTATAATAAGCGCCCAAGCGTGCAGGTGCCCTCACGATGTTTGCCTTCATAGTTATGAAGAGTGATACTTAGTTTTAAAATCGCACATATTTCCTCAAGTTACAGGTGCAATCCAAGGATTCCAACGACTTTCAGCTTTCAACGCCCAGCTATCTGCATAATAATTTACGTATTGCATAGAAAAGCCAGCGATGGAAAGATACGATGTACGAGTAAATACAATATAATAATTTGAATATGATATCACGCCTGTAACCCTAGCTAAGGTAGGCAGAGGAGTGAAGTACACTCCCACGTTTCATCAGTTATGTTTTACGTCCCTCTACGTAATAGGGAGTGAGCCTATAGTGATACATCGTCACAAGTCCAGAGTCCGAACCACTACAAGAAATTTGAACCAAAAGTTCTAAACGAAAATCCAATAGTACTCGACCCGGGATTTAAACCCAATACCTCTCGTCAGCAGTCGCGCTTGCAACCACTCGACCAACAAAGCAACCAGTCAATAATTTTATCTTATATCAGGGCATTAGGGCTAATTCATAAAGCTTAGTTAAAAAATTGGGCAGTTAATTATTATATTGTTGTTATGTTATTATACAAGTATATGTTTTCTCTCCCAGCCCTATTTATCGTTCCACTGCTGGGCATGGGTCTCCTCTCAGAAGTATATGTTTGTTATTGTTAATTATGTACATATTTGCATATTGCTCTTGGGAGTTTATGATTGGCCCAACCATAATTTGAAAATATCATGAACTAGACCGTAAACATTCTTATGAAACGAAATCCACATCGAACATTACAACACTTAGGAGAGTGATGACTTTAACGATAATGATGATGATGGTGATGGATATGTGTATAGAATAATGATCAAGTTACCTACACGTTCATTTGCGTGCTTTAATATTATGTTAACATTATATTATAACCTCTGTCGGAGACTGAATATCTTGCAGTATTGTGACTATGTTGAAGAGGATGTTTAACTAAACCACTGCCTACTTCATTATGCTTATTTGTAGCGCTGTTCATCAAAACCTTCCGCGCCACGTGCAATGCAAACAAGGAAACAATCCAACCTAAACCAACATTTGTGTTGCCAACAAAGGTTTGTCGCGGAGAAAATCGATAGGCGATTTATTGTGTGGAACATGTCGCTGTGTGCAAACTTTTATTGTTCAACCCGTCACAAGTTATCGTAACTCAAAATGACAGAGACTGAGTGATTCTGTTATGTTTGTTCGCTAAAGGATTGTTCAGTTACATCACTCGTACTTTGTGTTTACATCTTCGCCGTATAACTTTATTATGATTATCGTTACGCCAGGTCCTTGACGAGGTATACAGCGAGCACCGAGTGCCAATTATCTCTATCCTTAAAGACCTTCCGCGCTTCTACATACCTCGCTCTATTCAGACACGCAGGACAGTTTCGCTGTCTTCCGACTCCCTCCTGACTCCTGACTCCTGACTCCAACAGCCAGTGTCTGACCAAGTCCAAGTGTTTGGTCAAGATAGGTGAATCCTGGTCTCACCCGGCAAATGCATGCATTATCACTCGAGTTGTACAAAATCATGGAAGAATTATTTAACGTGACATGTGTAGATTGTGTATGCCGATTTGTCGTCAGATTAATAGAATGATACATTTGACATGTTCAGTGAAAGTAACAAGAATTTTCCAGTATTTCTAGAAGCATCGGGATAGCTTATCGAACTAACCTCTCTCTCTAGCTATGTCCTGATTGAGAGCGCAAGCCCTCATGGGAATAGCTAAGTCTCGTTTCTAGATACCTGGAGAGATTCCTTTAGTTAATTTTATATGTATAAGTACATATATGGACTTATCGTATGTATTTCATACTTACAATTCAAAACGTCGTCTATTCCAGGTGTTAATTAATACCGTATAATCATAAGAACGGATTATGGTTAAATAGTATTTGATGATGACTGCCTCGTAGGTCGAGTGGTTGCAAGCACATCTGCCGATCGAGAGGTCCTGGGCTCAAATCCCGGGTCGGGTACTATACTCGATTTTTCTAATTTAGATATTTTTGTAGTGGCTCGAAGTCTGGATTTGTGACCGGTGTAAGGCAAAAGGTTCCCTACCTAATCCATAATGGAACGTAAATGTAACTGATGAAACTTGTGAGTGTACTACACTCCTCTGCCTACTCCTTCGGGGATATACAGGCGTGATGTTACGTAGTATTTTATGAAATGTCAAAAATTCTTATTACAACATATGAATCTTATTTCATGGTAATTCTTAACAACATAAAAGAAATAGGTATTGTAAATTGTAATAATCTGATCGACGATGAAGTAATTATATCCAAAATGGTTGTATGTAAACTTGCAGCCATATAATTAATAAAAGTATTGTCATAAAAGCTTTTTATGATACTATACCATTAATCAGACACTATGTGATTAAACCAGCTAAGAAGAGTAGACAAGTGTACTGAATCAGCGAGATGATTCAGAGAAACACCGCAAAGCCAGGATTTTCATGAAAATGTAAATTTCACATTAACGCAAACATTCAGGCTGCTTCCCTTAATGTTTACATAACGGATGATAAATATATTTGTTGGTTACATAAGATTCTTGGTTCTTAACAAAACTCTTAGAATATAAATATGTAATATAACATCACGTCACATCTGTCACAGAACCGATAATTGTTGGAGTAGTTGTGTTCTAGCATGGAGACCGTGTTTTGGCAAACGCAGCGTAGGAAGCTAAGCGGACTGACGGTATACGCAAAGTGGCTGGCAGTGGTTGCATGCGAAGAGCTGAATATCGAGCTTAGTGGCGTGCTATTGGAGAGGTCTATGTCCAACAGGGGACGGAAACATCCTGTTATGGTGATGATGATGACCATAACATCGCGCTTGTATTTCCCCGAAAGGGTCAGCAGAGGAGTGAAATACTCTCCCACGATTCACCAGGTTAGTTATACGTCTAACCGTGGAATAGGGGCGAGCCTATTGCCATATACCAGACACTAATCCAGACTCCGTGCAACTACTACTAGAATATACTCTTAGGTAGAGTAATGATATTGACAAAACTTTCGTCTACTCTGTAAATATTTAGATTAAAGCAAAGCATTGTTCGTTAAAGGACAATATTAAATTCCTGCATCAACGTAATACCTCTTCTTATTTTAATTTTTATGATTGCGTTAATTTATAGAAAAAACTAAACAGCAACGTAAAATAAAGCGGACCTTAAAAATATAGAGGAACACAAAACTTTTTTTTAACCTTTTTATCGTTCCTCTGTTGGACAAGAGCTTCCTTATAGAACGAGAAGGGTTAAAGCCAAGGTGTGCAGGTTTCCTCGCAATTATTCATGAATACAAATTCGAAGAATGTAAACAATATTTTAACATCATGCCACTAATCTTCAAAGAGGTAGGCAGAGGAGTGAAGTAAACACCCACATTTCACCAGTTACGTTTACGCCACACTATGAAATAGGGGGTGAATGTATTGTGATTCACCGGGCGTAAACAACATTTGATTAATATTATGTACATATTTAACTACTAGCTTTTACCCGCGGCTTCGCTCGCGTTGAAGCCCTTAAATAAATATCAAAGATCATTACATTTCAATAGAGCTGCATCAATGTAGTTCAGTATTTTAAAATTATTACATACAATGAAGTTTCCAAAACTGAAAACATGCCTTATTGAAATAACGTTATTATTTGAAATTTTATAAATTACGATCTAATTTCGATCGCTACTGAACCACTAGTATATAAAATAGGGAGAAAGTTAGCAATGCAAGGACAAAAATAAACGCTAAAATAGCGAGAACGTGTATTATGTTAAGAATTCGAACAAAGCAATAATCTTCTTGTTCTATATCAACGGAATTCCAATCCACTTTACAGGAGAAACGGGGCACTCTTCAGTGTTTTATTTCGTTTGCCGTTGCCACGACTCGTTCTATTGTTTAACAAACTTTCCATCCTAGAACAAAAACCCCTTCACCTGCAAGACACTGCAGTCGATTCAGTTTTATTCGATTGATCTAAAATAATTGCTATGATGTACAGCGGTTGTGGATTTGTTTAATAACATAAAATAGCATCATGCGTGAAGAAAGCTGCTAGAAGCCGTGCTCTCTGTGATCCCCAACCCACATGCCCAGCGTGTTGATTTTGGCCAAATACCTCACAGACACTGATGATAATTTAAACTGATGATGATGATGATGGTGACGAACATCACGCCTGTATTTCCCCGAAGGGGTAGTCAGAAGTGTGTAGTACTCCCACTTTTCATTAGTTCTGTCATGTGTAATCATACAGACAAAGTGCTACTACTGGGAATACGTGCCAGAGAGCCAGAAAGCCCAGAAAAGCCACGAAAGACAGAAAACCAGGTTAGGACCAGGACAACATAGGTTCCGTAAAAGCCATAACTTCCATAAAAGTCAGAGTTTCCAAAAAAGCCATAGGATCCATAAAAGCCATAGATTCCATAAAAGCCATAGGTTCCATAAAGGCCAGAGATTCCAAAAAGCCAGAGGTTCCATAAAAGCAATAGGTTCCATAAAAGCCATAGGGTCCACAAAAGCCAGAGGTTCCACAAAAGCCAGAGGTTCAAAAGATACAGAGGTTTGAAAAAGCTAGAGGTTCCAGAAGAGCCAGAGGTTCCAAAAGAGCCAGATGTTCCAAAAGAGCCAGAGGTTCCAAACGAGCCAGAGGTTCCGTGAAAGCAGAGGTTCCGTAAAAGCCATAGGTTCTATAAAAGTCATAGGTTCCATAAAAGCCAGAGGTTCCATAAAAGCCATAGGTTCCATAAAAGCTAGAGGTTCCAAAAAGCCAGAGGTTCCATAAAGGCCTGAGTTTCCATAAAAGCCATAAAGCCAGAAACGCCAGATAATCTAGGAAATCTATAAAACTAGAAAACCTAACTTAGAAAAATCTGGTGGTATTCGACCCGGGAATCGAACCCAGGACATCTCGATAGCAGCCGCGGTTGAGACCACTCGACCACCGAGGCAGTCAATAAAAATGTATATCGACCAGAGAATTAAACTATAAAACACCGATAAACTAGTCAAAATCGCTTTCACTATTTTTTCTTACTGTTCATAACAAAAGCACTGTTTTCTCGGGAACTAATTTCCCAAGGCTGTAGTGGAGTCTGTTTATAGACAAAAGTATCTTTAAAAACTTTCTAGAGATTATAAGACATGGTTTAACATTTGATCTTTCGTTTGAATATACTTCTTGCTTGTTAACTAATGTCCAGCTAAGCGGGTGGGTAACTGTTAGATAAAAGATATTCGATATATAATATTAAATAAAAGTGCTCTCATTATTTTTCATAGTAATCTAAATGACAATCAAACCATAAGGCGTTAAGTCCAGCCTGTTTAACCTAAGTATAGGTTAACAATAAAGAATAAATAAATAAACGCAAGAACGAACGAAAAATCAATCAATCATTCGAATAAAGCGATTTGAGGAAAGCAAAAAGCTCTGCAGTTCTCAAATCGCAAGTCCAGCGAGGGGCCAACACCACTATTATTAGTGAGGCCTAAGTCCAACAGTGGACCAAGATGGATCGATGATGTAATGATGAAGGGTATCTATAGTTTTAAAGTATCCGTTTTGATATAAATGTTCGTAATGGATTTTGCACGTTACATATCACAGATCGCGTACAGCTTCACGCACGATCGAAGATAGAATGAAGCACCGACATGATTTTAACGTAAAATTTAATCCTTTCTTAGAATTTATTTTGAACATAGTTTGAAAGACTTCACTTAAAATTATTCATGTTCCAACTTCGAACTTGGATATCCACGTAGCTATTATCTAGCGAGACCGAGATTAGGATTTAAATCTACGTTAAATACAATGGTGCTTTATTTCAATTTATAATGCAATTTATAATGGCAATCTATAATGGCAACCTATAATGGCAATTTATAATGTGATTGGCATAAAAACGATTCTTATAATATTCCCAAAATTCGAGAGAGATCATTTCAAAAGTCACCATTAACTAATCTAATTGGGAAAGTTAAAAGCATTTGGTTGTTATAAAATATTAAAAGATTTTGAAAAATGAAAGCCAATGACCTATACCGCAAAGCGCTGTCTTATTGCTGATATCTTTTCGGGCGCACCCTATTTTCATCGAACCGTACTAATTCATGGTGCCTCGTTAACCCCATCCCCTTTAAATGCCTTGTTTAAACCTTTACCGAACTACATTTTGCAAGTCGAACGAACCGTATCAGATTTATAATCAATAAGTTTCGTGACAGATCATTTTAAATAAATATAATTGTTTTTTTACTTACATACATACATACATACATATCCTCACGCCAGGTCCCTTACGGGGTAGGCAGAGAGCACGGAGTGCCAAA
>DWEH01000705.1:0-10854 GCA_018245815.1 Apyrrothrix aesculapus | reverse complement strand
TATAACACGTCAGGAGCTGCGGATAAATTTAAACATAAGGTAGCCAACACATCCGTTTTCTCCAAAAAACATGAAAGACCCACTCGAGCTAAGTCCTAAGTCTTTTAATTTCTAATTATTATTTTTTGTATTACTAACATAGGATAGGTTTTGTTACTAACACTCAATATGAACCTAAGGATTGTTATCTTGTGGTGGTCTGAAATGATCTGAAACAAAGATTATTATTATTATTAAGTAAATTTAGATTTGTACTCTGGGACGCAATATTATTGTTGTTCTAGGGTTCATGATGATTAATCTGTCAACACTAATTATCTTTGTTTTCGATAAATGGGAAAGGATTATAAAAAGACTTGAGAAATATATAAATAAGACTCCACACTCCGTAGTCCCTTCGTAGGATTATCTTTATGTGTTTGCTATGTACATAACAAAGAAGAGAAGTTCACAAGGAATCATATTTAGGGTAGAAACTATATACATCATTCAGACGTTCGGCAGACCGGGAATCGAACCTGGAAGTTTATACGCTCTAGAATGACATGGTGGTGTAATAGCAAACGAGTCAGTGGTATAGTTTTCCTATTACTTTACATTTGTAGTCATTCTTCATCATCATATTTTTATAGTTCCTCTGATGGGAGCGGATCTCTCAGAATGAGAAAGCTTAAAGACATACACTATGACGTTGCTTAAAAACTGCTTGGCAGACTTCGGATAACCTGGAGAATACAATGGAGAACTCTAAAGTTTCCTAGCGTTGTTTTTAGTAATGTTTACGATGTTTTCGCAAGTGATACTTAACGTTTCAACGCACGTACGAATAATATAGTTAGAAATCCGTGCTACGATTAAAACCCGTGAGCCCTGTAATAGCATTCTAGAATGTATATCATGAGTGCCTCGTTGGTCATGTTGGTTGGAAAAGTAACTGCCGATCGAGAGGTCCTGGGTTCAAAGCCCGGGTCGGGTACTGTTGGATTTTTCTAAATTAGAATTTCTAGTCGAGGCTCGGAGTTTGGTATCGTGCCTGGTGTATGGCAATAGACTCACCACCTATTCGATAATGGGACGTAAACGTAACTGGTGGGAGTGTACTACACTCCTCTGCCTACCTCTTTGGGGATTACAGGCGTGATGTTACGTATACCACTAAGCCATTAAAGCCATGAATAATACATAATATTAAAACACAAATATAGTTCATTTGTGCAAAGGAATTACATAACGTTAAAGCTCTACTAAGCTGCCTTTCAATTTGACAGTCGCCGATAAATGTAGAAAGGTCCAAATCTTTCTGAGATGAATTGCTCTACATTCAACATACTGTATAAATCTGATACAGTTTCTCTTAGTAGGCTTTAAAAGTCAAGTGTTCATTTGGAAATCATATCTCGACTGTTACATAATTAGGACACTGGCCTTCTGACTGGTCCGTTGGTTCAGTGGTTATTGGAAGTATTGGAACTGACCTTTGAATGGGGTGTCGTGGATTCGGTTTTGTTCGGGTTTGTTTTTTATGCGATGAACGAAAGTATTTCTCCCGTGTCTAATGGCCGTATGTGGAGGTGGCCCAATTTATTTATTTGTTTACTTTGTAACAGATACGTCTTTAAAAATATTTTCTTTGTTCAACTATTAAGAAAGTATGGGTTTTAAGTGAATAAATTATGACTACCCCGGTGGTCGAGTGGTTGCAAGCGCGGCTGCTGATCTAGAGGTCCTGGCTACAAATCTCGGGTCGGATACTACTAGATATATTGCTATTTTCTAACTTAGATTTTCTAGTAGTGATTTAGAGACTGGATTTGTGCCCGGTACATGGCAATAGGCTCATCCACTATATCGCAGTTAAATATAAACATAACTGGTGAAACGTGGGGGAACTACGCTCCTCTGCCTACCTCTTCGGGGGTTACAGTCATGATTTTACAAATTAATTATTAATTATATTGAGTCAATATTAATAAATCAATTAATATTCACGTAAGAATTTTTTAATGGGAGATATTTATAGAAGTTGCCAGGTAATGTGTGATAGAATGTTTTTAAAAATAAACAATATTTGTTTAATACACGTATTATAAAAGCTAATTTAAATGAGTAACGTAGCAACTGCAACAATGTAGTTAAACAACAAATCAAGCTTTAGCGCTTCAGTGTGAGAGAATTCCGTGACATTTGCCTAGGACAGCGTTCCTAAACCTTAATCGAACACATCAGAGTTCAAAGCGTCGTAAATACTTGATTAAAATTGTCTGCGTACCTCGCGTTTCTGTTGTCTTTCATAAATACGTGCCATCGTCTCTTCCGCAGTAGATGCCTATTCAAAAGGTCCTACAATGCATATAGCGTTACATGTATGGGTATTAGGAATGCGATGTTTTTTGACGAATTACGAAACGGTTGTACAATGCGAATGTAGATGGACGCGGGTGCCGAGAGAGGCCAAGACTCACCTTTTTTACGGTCCTTTTTGTCAGACTTCACACGCATTTACAGACATTTTGTTATAAACTCTAAGGTGTGCAAGTTTCCTTACGATGTTTTCCTTCACCATTATAGCAAGTGATATTTAGCTAAGCAGTGATAGCCTAGTTGTTTGAAATTTGGTCTCTCGCTCCGGAGGCCCGGGTTTAAATCCTGGCGCGCACCTCTTTACAAAATGTGCGTTTTAAGACTATATGCGATGTTATTCAATCGGAAGACCTAACGTTTATATGACATATATAAACTTAACTTCTGATATTTTTGAATAGCAGTATAGCGAGTTTAATTAACCCATAAATAGTGAAAAATCAATACAAAGTGTTTAATACCTTTCCTGACACTATGCTAGTTACGACAATTATAAACTTACCGGAGTTCGTTTACAGTTAAAGTATCAGATGACCTAATCTAACTTCGACTATCATCTTGCAAATGATTTCAAATCAACCATAACCATCAATTGACTCAAAGTTCTAAAAGCCTGGAAAGTCAAGAGAGAGGTAAAAAACTTACCTTCAATACCAGCAGCGCGTTAAGGACTAATCGAATGTTACAAACGAACATAGGAAACTACGCACGTCAGCTGGTTGGCCCGACTGTGTAGTAGATTATATCTAAGTATAGAAAGTCGTAGACGTGTTCCATAGTGGAGCCCGCGACTTGGCAAACGTAGCATAGGACGCCCTCTAGCTAGGTGGAGTGACAATATCCGCAGAGGCTGGCAGCGATTGAATACGAAGAACGTTGCAGAACGTTTTATTCGGGATTGTACCGCGGAAGCGAACAATAGATCTGTTTATGAAATTCAAAAGTAATATTGGGCAGGCAGGTAATCAACGGCGCGCTATTGGAGAGGCCTATAACCAGCAGTAGACGGAAATTGACATTGACGGCTTATAACGAAAGAGTGTGATGAACGAAGAAGTTCGCCAGCTCTGTAAGGATAGAGATTATAAGCTCTCCATGGTCTTCGGCTACTCCATAAGGAACCGGTGTGACTGTATAGTTAAATAATAATAAAAGAATAATTAAATAGAAACCTGTATATGATATAATATTTTTGAGTTTTGAACTACAGTTAAGTGCCGCTGGCTTGAACATCCGCTCATTGTCGTTAAAGGTCGCTATTAGGGACGATACGCCAATACGTCTATTCTTCTATACAAACTAATGATAATGTTGAGTATATACAAAATTACACAAGTATAGTTATGAATGCTTAACTGTGGTTCACTTGGCTCGAGGTAAAGTCTTCATTAACAATATTATGAAATTACAAACATACCATTTTTTTTATTTATTTGCCATGTTTGTCATCGTGAGGAAATCGGTAAACACGCTTAAAAGTTCTTCAAAATGTTCCTTAAGGCGTGTGGAGTCCGCCAATGCGTATTTGGCTAGCGTGACAGACTAGACTAGGCAGACCTAAACTCTTCTAATTCTGAGACAAAACCTGGAACGAAAAGTAGAACGATAATGGTGGTTGATGATGATAATGATGATTTGGCAGTGAGCTTATATAAAACATGCAGATATTTTTTAACAATTTAACTTTATAAAAATGACATACGATACTTTTTCTTTGGCTGACAGTATAGGTACTTGCCTGCGTCCTTGGTATTGTGGAAGAGAAAGGGCGCCACGAAAACAATCCTGTATTTTAGTAAATAATATTTGTATCGTTTGAATAAAGAAAGAGACGAATAAATTTCGTGTTTCGTGTTTCATACATGATAATCAATTAAGTTTAATCTAGTATATACTCTCGTTATATACATGATTGGGAATAAAAGAAATGGCACATAACTAAAATTAAGCAACATTATAATGTTGACAGGTTATAAAAAATAAAGGAAATCTCAACAAAACCTATTAGCATTTGAAATAAAAGAAAAGTTATTTTCATGCCAGTTAAAACTTCAAGAAAAAAATTACCTACTTCATTGTAAAACTATGTAACTATTCTGGTGAAACGTGGGAATGTGCTACACTCCTCTGCCTACGTCTTCGGGGATTACAGGCGAGATGTTACGTTTGTTACGTTTCATTGTAAAACCGCAATAAAACGGGAAAAACAGCATTCAGTGGGAAATATTTTTAGAATCACTTCCCACGCCAGAACAGCTCTTTATATTAACATGTAGCTAGATAACGTAAGTATTTTTTATATAATCCGTAAACGGCGAGGATACATTCAAAAGCAGTGCTCCAATTCGGCACTAAACTCACGAGACAGCCCATACTCCCGCCCTCGGCGCTAGAAGGGGTGCCACTATATAAAGTAAGAGTTACCCACACGCACGATAAGACACGTATTACTCGTCGCGTGTGTTGTGGACTCAGTTTTTATTTTTTTTATTAGTTTAAAACAGTGTGTGCAATGTTCCTCCAGTGTGCCCTATTAGCAGTACTAGGGAGTGCGTTTGCAGCCCCCCAACATCAGTACCAAATTCAGCAGCAAGTTAGTATAAAGGATCGATATTAAAATTGAAAATTTAGGAATTTATGCTCATATATAACTAAAGGTGGGATATATTTGCGGTTGTTGTTAACTGTTGATTTTAAAATCGGTCCCTGAAGGGGATTTACGCATAACAATGCCTAGTGAAAGGAATTGTTCACTGGGTGTGGGTAAAAGAGAAAGCTCACGCTTTAAGCTGCGTAGGATTAATACTAAACTGTGTAGGATTAAATTAAGTTGTATGTGATTAAAATTAAGCTATATAGGATTTAAATGATCAATATGCAGTGGATATGTTCTTTATATATATATTTATAAATTACAAACTGTTCAATATCACGTATTGCAAACATTTTTTCTGTAATATTTAATAATGGTGAATACACAAAAAAAATATGATACAACAAGCATTTTGGATTTCTTTCGTAAATTTCTCTTCTGTGGATAAAATGATATTGGAAAATACTTTTATAACCCTCATTATAAATTTTAGCACACATCTCCATTTTACTATTTACAACTTGTCTAATATCTTTATTTTTTGTATAACGTCCTATTACTTAGAAAATAACATAGGAAGATCGTTAACTCTTATCCGCAAACAGGGCACTACAATGATAAAAGAAAAATAAAATACATTAATTTTTATTTCATTAATATTTGATATTATAATTTTGATTTAAGGATACTGAAATCATAACAATTAATAACGTTAATAGTGACTTACATTTACTTATCATAAAACCCGCGCTGTAATGATTTCGCTGAAAACTTTGTAGCAAATTGTGTCGTGATCTTTAGTAAGAATTACTACGAAGCAAAATTTCGGTTCGACTAGCCTTGAGTGGTGCAATACTATTTAAAGCTTAATAAACGCTAATATAACTGGATGAAAAGCTAATTAGGAAAATTTTTCCTTTCTTAAAATACTTAGCTCACATAAAACGTTGATATAAAAATATTATAACAAAAATTACACACCATTTCATAAATTGAATTATTTACTTTCGAAATCAATTGCCACAAGTCTTACTGTGTGATTTGTTTAAAACCTTAAAAATTAATATTTCTAGTTATTAAAATGTTTCAGTATTGTTGAGTGTAAATATTAATTTTCTACACCAATTAAAATATAATACGATCATTGCGTACATTGTCGCCCCTAACTTGCCTACTAAGTAAGCAAGAAATTCTTCAAGCTGTACAATTTGTTGTTAATATTAATGATAAACCACGCTATTACTTGATAAAAGTCGCGCCTGTAATCCCCGAAGCAGTAGGCAGAGGAGTGTAGTACACTCCCACGTTTTACCAGTTACGATTATTTGATAAAATTGACAAATCCAAAAGCACTTGGAACATGTTTTATTGTGTGGTTCTATTTCTGTTAGCTGTCCAAACGTGTTCAATCACATTTCTAACACATTCGTGTTAAATTTTCACACTAGACTTATTACGACCATTAGCGGTAACACGCAAGCGTTGTATAGGAAATATTTAGTAAATACAGTGTATTAAATTATCGCATATTGACTGTAATTATAACGTAATGCTGAACACAGCGGGTAATTGGATGCAACAATTTTAATTGAATAATCTCGAAAATAATCTTGATCATTATTACGTAACTCGATATTACTCAGCGGTTATTTATAATTAGTAGTAATAAGGACGTTGAACCAAAAATTCTATGCACATGTATATGTAACATTGGAACATCACGCCTGTAATCCCCGAAAAGATAGGCAGAGGAGTGTAGAACACTCGCACGTTTCACCAGTTACGATTACGTCCCACTGTGTTATAGGGGTGAGACTATTACCATACACCGGGCACAAATTCAACCTTCGAGCCACTACTAGAAATTTCTTCAAGAAAATTTAAATTAGAGAAATCCAATATCATTCGACCTGGGATTTGAACCCCGCACCTCTCGATCAGCAGTCGCGCTTGCAACCACTCAACCAATGAGGCAGAAAGTACATGTACATATGATATATCATATCCGATCCCAAACTACATAGAGCTAGTGCCATGGTAACCAGATCGCTGATAAAGTACTCTATTTACATCCTTATATAGATCATTTTATACCCAGACGCATAACAAACAATTGTCTTTTTCAGAACAAGGTTAATGTTGCTATATTTGTACATTGACAGGAGATCTACATAATAATAAAATTATGCTAACTTGATAACCAAATGCTTCAACCGATCTGTATGACTCACAGTCGGCAACTGGAAACAATTTGCAACAACAGTTAAAACGTTTTTTTTTTTAATTCGTATTTCAAAACGTGCCGAATTTCCTATTTCATATAATTATTGTAAAATTTTCAAATATAAAAATCTTACAATAATTACCTGAAAATATTATTAAAAAGCATACCCAACTAATAATTACAGTTCGAAAAAATTTGATAAAGATGCGTGTGCAATAGATTTTATATAATAACCATTTTTAGTGTATCCATTTTATTTACAGACACAATTATTAAAAATAGTTATATTTACAGACACAAGTTTTAAAAATAGTTACATTAACAGACACAAGTACTGAACGAATGTTATTTTTTGCAAATAGCTTTCTCAAACAAATAGATAACTCAGATCATAAAGTCATTTGCAGTATCAACAATATGTGCCAAAATGTTTCCTATTTCTCTGTATTAGAAGTTTGATCAGTAAACACGCGGATATACGTGCTTAGTCTTCATATCCGCGTTACTTTCTTTTCAAGATATGGCCGACTGATGACAGCCATATGTGAGTTTATAAATGCTTTACAACCTCTAATTTGACATGGTGCGCTGCATAGCTATTACAGGGCCTGTATAAGAAATAAAATAAATGTTGTGATCTTTATTTTCAGTCTGATAAAATTTCCATGTGTGCCCCTTCAAAATTGGTTTCGACAGCGCTGAGTTTTATTTAGATTTCTCAGCAATATTACCTTCAATTGTCAAAAATATATTTATAACAGATTTACTTTAAATACAAATGTAATTTAGTTATTCTAAGAGCATGCTGTTTTCCTCTGGCTAAATACAGGCGTGATGTTACGTTATTATCTGAGTAGCAAACCTAAGAGGTTTCTTTAAATAACATCAAAAAACTTTCAACAATCACCGATCAATCAAATTCGTCCAAAATCCCGATTATCTCATTACAGCGTAACCAACAAAAGTCTTAACCAAGTCTTAACTGCAACCAGCCGTGTTTCGGTTGCAGTTACGACACGCGAAACGGTAACAATGCAACCGGTTACGTTGTGCACGATTTGCGACGGTTATTTGTAATAACATATGCGGTCGATGGTTATGCAAATCGACGTCTAGGGATTTCACGCAACCTGCCCGTTCCATTTTCCTTAAAAAGCTTCTTTGTTTGTATTATGTATATTAATATACACATAGTTCATTACAGATACTCGTAGTATTAAATCATATTTTACCTTCCCTAAATGGCTTTACTAACCGTGGCTTGACTTGAATAAAATACGATGGAAATCAATACTAGCAAGCAATCAATACCAAGAAGGGAATACACTGAGCTTTTGCCTTAATTATTACTTAGAAGAAATGATATGCTATTTCTCTAACATGGACAAATAAATTTGGACTGATTCGGCCATTGTGTACGATCGTAACATCATGATTTATTTTATGGACAACTCGATCAGTCTACTGAATTTTAATCTTTAATAGCAGGATATATTTTAATCTTTAATAGCAGGATGAAGGCATTCCGCCACATCTACTAAGACAGTATATCGGAGGACAGCAAGCAGCTCAGGGACCCGCCCAAGGACATGTTCTCGCCCGCCCTGCCCATCTCGCCGCGCCTGCCCCAGCTCGCCTCGTAAGGATCTCAATAATTATTAACATTACTCTATTAAACTATTTTGCAATGAAACAGCGATGTATAATCGTATAAGCAATATTTACTCCACACAATGTTGATAAATTATTTGATCTTATTGATAGTTGTATGCTTTGTCTTTTTCCTTTTAGTGAATTTAATATGCCATAAAAGAGATAAATCATATGTAAATAAAACGCTGTAATATAAATATATTCCTTACAGTTTACAATAATCAACATTATAATTTATCACATTATGAGATTGTAGCATGCATTAATTATTTCTAATGTAATACTCTGCTTAAAGGAGTATTATCAAAAATTGTCATTCAATAATCCCGTCATAGTACCAACTATTTATCCAATTATTTATTTTGCCGATTATTTATAATTTCTGCAGCCATACAATATCCAAAACGAGGAACAGTACCAACAAAGACAACAGTACCAACCTCAACCGCAGCAGCAGCCTCAATACAGACCAGCCCCTCAAGCCTACCAGCCCCAGAAACAAGAGCAGCGTGAGCCTGAAGAATATGACGTAAGTTTTTTATCTCCATTACATATATTTATTGAGTGATTAATGTGGAAGAAGTACGCCAAATCTGTAAGAACAGACACGTTTAACACTGGGTGCTCTCTGCATCCTCGGAAGGCATCTGGTGTGATCATATAATAATAATATGGCCCCTTGTTCGGCTGGCACTCGCTCTTAAACAGAATTTAATATTGAACGCTATGACATAAACACTTTCATATGCCCATCTTCAAATGCTATTAAATATCTGAAGTTTTATGTAGGTACAGGTTGATGGAACAATAAAGGCATTATGCCTTCCTAGAGTCCACTGCGAAATAAGCATATAAATATTATTTCTATAGTAGACTGCCTCGGTGGTCTTGTCGGTTGCAAGCGCGACTACCGATCGAGAACTCCTGGGTTCAAATCCCGGGTCGGGTACTATTTGTGCCCGGTGTATGGCAATAGACTCAGCACCTATTCTATAGTGGGATGTAAACGTAACTGGTGAAACGTGGGAGTGTAATATACTTCCCTACCTACCTCTTCGGAGATTTCAGGCATAATGTTACATTTTCTATAGTATAACTTACTTATTTGTGGTAGGCAAATTTATATGTATACATTAATGGTCAATAGGATATTGTTAGAAATGCTCACCTAGAAATTTTAAAATAGTGTTATTGATTAAAAATATAAGAGACAATAGTTTAACACTGTTTAGACGTAACATGAAGAAAGTTTAAAATTGTACAACAAAGATAATACAGAACATTGAAACAAATACACAGAAATATTGCTGCAGAACAAAATAAGAAAATTCACTTAAGTATGGGGATACTGTATTGCCGAAGATTATGACGAAACTTGAATTATACAATATCGATATAACATCATGTCTGGATGATGTTAACATTCTTCAATTTAATACGAATATCAAATGACCAATACCACGTAGCAACTCTGCGTGCGAGTAATATCGGATTATCGCGGCATCGCTTACCCGGACTGGACGACTTTCACTGAGAAACCTGCTTGTCTCGCGGCCTCACTGGAGTATGGAGTATACTCTACACGTTGTTAAACAGTGCGGCAATTGACCGCTGGACTCGTATATAATGTACCTATGTATGTGCTTGTAAGTATATATCGGAACCAAAACTGTTTGATCTGCTTGTAACAATTAATGAATGGTTAATTTATAACCGGTTAATCTCTATCACAATTTTTTCGCGACTAAGCAGTGATTAAGCTTAATAGTTTTGGAAGTTCACAAGACCCAAAAGTTATGAATTTGTCAGATAGTTTTCTTACAAGCTGTAGTTAAGAATTTTAGGTCTCTCTGGTTTACTTAAACTGTACAATCTTCTTTGTGATACGGAAAATCACTGTATACTGTATTCTGACAATAAGCAATGTGACATTTTCTTCAATATGAGTACACCATTGTATACATCGAACCCATGAATAATGACTTTGCTTTTACGCGTAGGTGTATATGTGTTATTTTGATTG